>JACBWV010000291.1:0-34526 GCA_013435795.1 Chlamydomonas sp. ICE-L
CCTATGCCTCTAACCCTCTACCCTGGAGTCCTACCACCCCCACCCTATCCCTTCTACCGTGAGTCTACCACCCCCAACCTAATGCCTCTATCGACCCTGAGTCTACCCCCCACCCCATTTCCTCTAAACCCCTGAGGTCTATACCACCCCCCACCTATGCCTCTCCCTGAGTCTACCACCCCCAACCTATGCCTCTACCCTGAGATCTACCACCCCAACCTAATGCCTCTAAGGACCCTGAGTCCTAACCCACCCCGACCAAGCCTCTAACCCGGTCCTCCACACCCCCCCATGCCTCTACCACCTTGAGTCTATACCACCCCCACCCAGCCTATGCCTCACCCTGATCTACCACCCCTGACGCCAAGGCCTCTACCCCTGAGTCCTACCACCCCCCCACCCTATGCCTCTACCCTGGTCTAACCACCCCCCCACCCTATGCCTCACCCTGATGCTACCACCCCCACAACCAATTCCTCTACCCTGAGTCTACCACCCCCGACCTATGCCTCTACCGTAGTCTCCCACCCCAACTCATCTCTACCCTAAGTCTAACCACCCCCACCCTATGCCTCTACCCCTGAGTCTACCACCCCCCAACCTCATGCCTCTACGTGAGGTCTACCACCCCCAACTCTTGCCTAAATCCTGAGTCTAACTAACCACCCCCAACCTATGCCTCTAGCCCTGGTCTACCCACACACCCCCAACCTAAGCCTCTACCCCGAGTCTACCAACCCACCTAGCCTCTAAACCGTGAGTCTAACCACCCCCACCGATGCCTCTAACCCTCTGAGTCTAATAAAACCCATCCCCACCCTATGGCCTTCTACCCCAGTCTCACCCACCACCCTATGCCTCTACCTGAGTCTACGACCCCCAGCCTAAGCCTCGACCCCTGAGTCACAACAACCCCTACCCAGTCCTCTACCCCTGAGTCCTAATCCCACCCAACCTAGCCTCTAACTACCCTGAGTCTAACCACCACCCCCAACCGATGCCTCTAACCACCCTGAGTCCTATAACACCCCACCTATGGTGCCTTAACCTGAAGTCTACCACCACCCTCACCCCCCCACCTATGCCTCTAACCCGGAGTCCACCACCCCCGTACCTATGCCTCTCCGCCTAGTCTACCACCCCCCACTCCATGCCTCTACCTGATCTTCCCCCCCACCCTTGCCTTACCTGATCTACCAACACCCCCCAACATATTCCTCTACCGTGAGCTCCTTTCTACCACACCCCTACTCATGCCTTAACCTAGTCTAATCTATAACCACCCCCCAACCTATGCCTCTACCCTGAGTCTACCATCCCCACCCTATGTCCTACTAACCCCTAGTCCTCCCACCCGCCACCCACCCCTATCTTTACCTGAGTCAGACCACCCCCAGCCTATGCCTCTACCCTGAGTCTACACCCCCACCCTATGCCTCTACCTGAGTCACCACCACCACCCTATGGTGGGCCTCTAAACCCTGAGTCCGCCACCCCCCAACATGCCTTCTACCCTGAGTCTACCACCCCCACCCTATGCCTGTCCCTGAGTCTACCGACCCCCAACCAATTCCTTCTATTCCTCTATAACCCTGAGTTTCTACCACCCCCGTCCCCACCTCATGCCTCTACCACCCGTGTCTACCACCCCCCCAACTCTAGCCTCAACCCGAGTCTACCACCCCCAACCCGATCCTACCCCGAGTCTACGCACCCCCCAACTATGCCTCTACTAACCGTGGAGCTAACACCCCCCAACTCATCCTCTACCTAAGTCTACTAACGTCTAACCCCCTACCAACCCCAATCGATGCCTCTACCCTGAGTCTACCTATAACCACCCCTTACCCTATCCCTCTACCCCGAGTCTACCACCCCCACCTTTCCCTCTACCATAAGTCTATCTACCACCCCCCCCACCTATGCCCTCTAACCTGAGTCTACCACCCCCCCCACCCTAATGCCTTACCCCTAAGTCAACCACACCCAACACTATGCCTCTACCCTGAGTCCCCCACCTATGCCTCACCTGCACACCCCAACCTCTGCCCTCTAACTAGAGTCTACCACCCCAACCTATGCATCTCTACCGAGGTGTATCACCATCCCACCTATGCCTCTGACCTGAGGTTCCTAATCCACCCCACCTGGACGTCTACATTAACCCGAACCCTCTATCGATGTCTATAACACCCCCCACCCATGCCTCTATCCCTGCAAGTCGTTCCACCACCAAACCCAGCTGGCTTTACATCACCGATCACCACCCCCAACTATGCCTGACTACACTGGAGTTCTAACACCTCCCCCACCCTATGCCTCTACCCTGAGTCTACCACACCCCAACCGATGCCTATACCCTTAGGTCTAAACCACCCCGCACACCGATGACCTCTAACCTCCGGAATTTTAGCAAACACCCCAATCCCAGAGTGCCGTCTACCTGAGTCTACCACCAACCACCCCCCCACCCCAACCCTATGCCTCTACCCTGAGTCTACCACCCCCTACCTCATGCCTCTAACTCCGACTCAGTGAGTCTACCACCCCCAACTCTGCCTCTACCGGGTCTAACCACCAACTATGCCTCACTGAGTCTACCACCCCCAACCTATGCCTACGCTGGTCTACCACCCCCAACCTGCCTAGTGGTCTAACACCAACTCATGCCATCTACGTGAGTCTACCACCCCCCAACTCATGCCTCTACACCCTGAGTATACCACCCCCAAACCTATGACCTCTACCCTGAGTTCTACCACCCCAACCATGCCTCTACTCTACCTGAGTCTACCAACCCCACCTATTCCTCACCCTAATTCTCCACCCCCAACCTATGCCTTACCCTGGATTCCACCCCACCTGATGCCTCTAAACTGAGTCTACCACCCCCACCTATGCCTCTAACCTCTGAGGTCTACCACCACCACCCTATGCCTGTACCCTGATCTACCACCCACCAATGCTGTCCTCAACCAACAACACCTACCACCCCAGATGGCCCAGGGCTCACGACACCCCCATGGAGTATGGCGGATAGTTGGAGGGGAGGCTCCAGGAGATTACATTACATTACATACATTACATGTAAAGTCTACTTGACACCCGCGAGGGTGTATGAGACTCTGTGCTTTAAACAAAAGAAAAAGCACCCACAAAGCAAAAACCCCATTACATCAGGGTGTGTCGAGGACAAACAAACACAAACTCCCAACCAACCGTTTTGGTGGCGTAGTTATTAAACCCCTTAGAGCAGACCCAGAATCTCAACCCATTACAGTGGCGGAGGTTAAGAAGCTAACAATGAGAAGTTCAAGAAGAAAAAAAAGGGATAATAAATTACGGTGCCACTAAGCAGTCCAGGGCTTCCTGTCTTGCTCTTCTACAAGTAGAAAGATAGTCGGCTAGGTTGCTCTCCAAAAAGACTTAGTGCCATTTCCATTCATAAAGGTTCTGAATGTGGAATCGCAGAAAATTCCACATTCATACGTTAAGTCGGGTATCTCATTGACATGCCTATAAATATCTGTAAACAGATTCTGGTAGCGGAGGCGAATTCATTATAAAAGGGCACATCAAACATAGCATTCACTCTCCGTTTTGGAACCCACACATTTGAAGTGTCTCATTGAGCGAGGGATGTGTGCTCTAATCCACACCCCTCATTCTTTCGTGTTCAGCCATGGGAACCCATTCTAAACTGGTGCTATAGAACGAATCTGATCCGCTTATGTAAGGGCGGATGTAAAGGGAATCAACCCATCTCATCATGCTGTTGGCTGCGAACCAATTTGGGTATCGGAGCGTTTAAAGCCAACCCTTATCTCATCAGGGATGTCTCTAACTGCATTGGTGTCACTTGGGTACTTAAACCTCCATGACTCAAAAACTTCAGACATAATACCTTCGACATCGCATCACATCGACGCTCCAAAATTGTTGATGTTTTTACTGGATCCTAGCTTGTGGAGAGCACAACGCAAGTCATGAACCCAGCCAGTGTTGGAGTCAAAAGATTCCTCAAGAGCCATTCTAATGAGATCCTCAGGTTCTTTATGTATGGTCTTGTTCCAGAAGCGCAAAGCTTGTTTAAGCCAAGCAAAACACAACGGGGTTCTACCCAGCTCTTCCATGATAATATTAGATGTAGTAGATTGGCAAACACCCAACATTTGTTTAAGTATACCTCTATGCCATTTCTCACAAGCATGGTCATTTGAGATAAGTGTGTTGTTCAGAATAGAAGGAGCCCACACCTCACAGCCAAAATTCAGGATAGGTTGTACAAGAGAATCAAACAGGTGGGTGAGAATATCAATATTGTATATCTCCATAGTATGGCATCGCCTACGAAGCATGTGGTGTGCCTTTTGGGCCTTAGTGAGCATCCTAGAAAAAGCAGCTTTTGCACGATTGCTTGAGTCACCATCCACAAAGAGGGATCCCAAGTAGATAAAAGATAACTTTGTAGAAAGTTGTGCTCCATCATAGACAAATTTGTAATCAGGATCCATGCGGGCCTCATCACAGAATTGTTTGTTGAAAACGACAATCTCAGTTTTCTTTATATTCACAGCCATCTTAGTAGCCTCGCAGAAATCTCTCAGGCAGTCAAGCATCGCTTGCATATCTGCCGGGGATTCTGCCATTATAGCTAGGTCATCAGCATAAAGTAACAGTTGCAGAATCTTTCCCCTAAGCTCAGCCCCTACATTTGGGAGCTTGGATTGGAGGAACGATTCAATTCTATCAATGAACAGACCGAATAGGAGTGGGGATAGGGGGTCTCCTTGTTTAACTCCTACAAGGGATGGAAAGGAGGATCCAATGTCCCCATGTAGGCGAACTTGGAAAACAACATGATTATACATGGACTTCAGAATACTGAGATAGGGGTCCTTGACTCCTAGCCTTGCTAAGCAATCCCATAGCAAGTCTCTGTTGACCCAATCATAAGCCTTCTTGAAATCAACAAAAGCCACAAAGAGTGGTTTTTTCTTTTCTCTATATTTATCTACAATATGGTTAAGAATGAATGATGCATCTGCAGTACCCCTACCACTTCTAAATCCATATTGGCCAGCGGCTCTGAGGTTGAATTCTTCTGACCAATCATCTAGTCTACGTAGCATGCAAAGGGAGAAGATCTTTCCTATGGAGTTGCTCACCGCAAGACCTCGATAGTTGTCCTTGTCATACACACTGCCTTTGGATTTGGGTACGGGTACCAAGGCAGCTGCAGCCCATTGGCTGGGGTAAGAAGTCTTCCAGATGAGATTAAACATGTTAGTCATAGCTTGTACAAATCGGGAGTTGGCCTCATGGGAAGCAAATCTGTACCATTCTGCAGGGATACCATCTACCCCGGGGGAGGAGTTTTTCCGTAGGGATTGGAGAACAGAAAACACCTCCTGGGTGGTAAAGTCTTGACATAACCATGTTGGTGCGGCCTCTATCTGAGGTCCATCAGCTTGAGGGACAAAGTCCCTAGCATCCAGACTTGGATCAATACCTACTTGCACATCAAAGAGGTCTGCAAAATAATCAGTCCAATCATGAATTGTGATATCTGCCGTAGTGGCCTTGTTAGGCTCACGCACGTCTTTCCAAAAACTTTTCGGATTATGCCGAAGATTCGTATGAAGGTTCTCCATGCGTGTTTCTAGCCACTTCCTCTTCTTTCTTCTGAGAATCCTCTTGTACTCCTTGTGCATAGAACCAGCCAAGTCAGAGCTAGAGCCATGTTGATGTTCTGCTTGGCTTGCTGCCTGTCTAGCACGATTGCATTCATCATCATACCATGCGTTCACGGGCCCGTGCTTACGCTTAGCTACAGGTTTGTGACATGGTGTGCATTTGCTTATGGCTAGTTCAATAGCACTAGCAATCCCCTTCTCTGAATCTTCCATAGATGAGCTATGGAGTGCATTGTCAAGTAATCGGTTAACATCTAAATCACGCTTAATTGTGTGTGCATACATCTGGACATAGTTGTCTTTCCATTTCAGTTTGGGCGAAGGTTTACCACCAGCAGGTGTACTAATAGTACCTTGAGAAGGCCTAAGGGCAGCATCTGGTATGTGGAGTGTGATAGGCATGTGGTCAAACTTTCCACCCCCGGGCCTGAGAGGGCAGTCATGCTTGGGAGCCACACTAAACTTGACTCCTGGGGTGTTGAGAAGACTAGGGGCGGCTAGCGCATAATCAATGACAGATTTCTTGTCCATGCCATCTGCAAAGAAGGTATGTGCACCTTGCATATCACCTTCTGTTCTACCGTTAAGGATGATAAGACCAGTTACTACACATAGCTGGAGTAGGGCCCCCCCCAATCGATTGGGGGGAGCTGTGTCCATGCTACACCTCGGTTGAATGGTTTGGTTGGGGGCTGTACTACTGGTTTGGGATACTGGTTCATCTCCTAACTCGGTATCATCATTGTCCACACCAAGACCAACCCGAGCGTTGAAGTCACCCATCACCACAACGTTGCCTTTTTCCTGGAAGTTCCCAATGATTTTACCTAGAGTGAGGAAGTGGTCCTCTATACTAATGCAGTCGTCACCATGTTTGTAGTATGAGCTGTTAGCATGTGGGATATAGCACACACCAATGTGTGTTCCATGTATGCGAATCCATGCCATGCCTAATTCAGGTGCCTCATGGACTAAAGTAGCATTTAGGCAAGTGCGGACATAGATAGCGACCCCCCCATCCTTGCTCAACTTGGGGCGAGGGGCACAAGAAAGGCATTTGAAACCTGGAATGTGGGGGGTGTCTAGCTGGCCACGCACCCCTGTGTGTGAAAACAATAAAATGTCGTGTTTTCTCACCACTTTCATTGCTGCACCGCAGCTGCTCAGAACACTGAGTTGTCCTCTGATGTTCCATGCAAGGCACCTTAGTCCACTTCATGCATCAGTCGATGAGACACCTGAAGGGGGAGCCTTGTCCCGCACCTTCAGGAGTCCTCTATTGAACGAAACCCACTTAGAGGGGTCCCTCGAGGTCCCTCGAGGGGTCCCTCGAGATCCCTCGAGGTCCCTCGAGATCCCTCGAGGTCCCTCGAGACCCCTCGAGGTCCCTCGAGGGGTCCCTCGAGGGGTCCCTCGAGGGGTCCCTCGAGATGAAGGACCTTGCACCCCAAGCCACGCCCTCCCCCACCACTTGCAAGCAAGGATGCCAACCTTCATGGAGAACAGGCACTGCCCCAGCCTGGCCTACTCTCCCTCATGATATCCGCACCCGCCTTCATGCGATCTTGCCTTTTAAAATCTTGGCGGACCAAATAGTTCTTAGAAGGATCTCTACCTGGTATGATATACATATGAGACCCCTCTTGGCACCTCAATTTGTAATAGAGTGTACTACCCCCCAGTACCACATCAGCCCCATGCCCACCTCTCCCATCCCAAATAGTACCACTAAAGCCATTAACTTGACTCTGTCCTGGGATACGTGGCACACACCCCCCCTTGATTCGGAATCAACTCGGTTGATTTGGTGGCTCCTTTGGAACATTCTTCCGTGGCTACACTGGATGGCCTACAGGGTCTCCTTACAGAGACGGTGCCTCGGTGCAACGCACACAAAAAATAAAGAACGTCTCCTGGCCCCCACCTGTACTAGGGACAAACTTATTCAAAAATACGCAATCGATGCCTGTCTCCAGCCCCCCCATGACCCGACATGTAGAGGAGGAAAGCGCACCCCCCTTCAGCAAGGCCAGCCCACAATCCCGGCCCTCAGCACTATCCTACCATACATTGAGGAACAAATCTCAAGCCACTGCCAAGTGCACGCCATCAATGCCTACCTCGGTGGACCTCATGTCAACACAGGGGAAATTATCAAATTTGGGAAGAGACAACACCAAATACTCAAAGCAACCCGTAGCGACCTGGGTGTTAGGCCGCTTCACTTCACCTCAGCGGGAAATTTTTCAAATTTGCTGATGCAGGCCTACATGCACACTGAATGCCCCCAGATGGGCATACTCCACCAAATTGCACAACCCGATTATAACCCTGAACACACCAATCCCCACAACCTTTCCTCTGATGAGTCCTACAACTTTGGAATCCTACCTGGTAGCAGCAAAAAACAAATCCTGGAACGTCTACAAGGACATAATAAATGTATCTTGCACTTTACCACCCCCCTCCCAACCGCATATGGACATGCCGGCTGCCTCAAACAATACCATAACACCTGGTATTGGATAGACTCAGAAAACCTCTCGCCTATCCCCTTGGACTCCACACCGGGCGCCTGGCAGGCCATATATGGGCAAATCCTCATCCTTAAAGATGAGAGCGCAGACATGAGGTTTTTGGACCCCCAATTCCAGCTTGGAAATGCGTCGGCTGTTACCAAAGATACAACCCCTCCGAACTCAATGCCTACGCTAACCAACATGGAATATACCATGATGGAGGACACCAGCTCACCCCAACGCACCTCCCCCCCAAACACACGAATGGACTGCGACATGGGAGATGTTGCCTTAGACCCAACCCTGAGTGCTATCCTACCATACATTGAGAAACAAATTCGATGCCACTGCCAAGTGCACGCCATCAATGCCTATCTCGGTGGACCATATGTCGACACAGAAAAAATATTCAAATTTGGGGAGAGACATCACCGGATACTCAAGGCAACCCGTAATGACCTGTGTGTTTGGCCGAACCACTTCATCCCTCGCAGGGGGAATTTTACTAATATGCTGATGCAGGCCTACATGCACACCGAATGCCCCCAGATGGGAATACTTCACCGAATCGTACAACCTGACTATAATCCGGAACACCCAAACCCGCACGACCTTATCCATGATGAACCCTACAACCTTGGGATCCTACCTGGCAGTAGCAAAGACCAAATCCTCCTACGTCTGCAAGGACACAGTAAATGTATCTTGCACTTTACCACCCCCCTCCCAATCGCCTATAAACATGCTGGTTGTCTAAAAAATTACCATAACATCTGGTATTGGATAGACTCAGAAAACCTCTCGCCAATCCCCTTGGACTCCACACCGGGAGCCTGGCAGGCCCTATATGGGAACATCTTCATCCTTAAAAAAGAGAGCGCAGACATGAGATTTTTGGACCCCCAATACCATCTTGACGTTGCGACGATGGATACTATAGACACTAGACACTACCCCTACTACAACTCCTACAAAACCCATGCCTTCACAACCCAACATAGAAGATACCATGATGAAGGACGCCAGCCCGCCCGATCGCACATCCCCCCCCAACACGCAAATGGACTGCGATACAGGAGATGCTGCCCCTTCAACTGTCACCAACCTGAAGAAACGTGGTACCACAGAGCACCCCCCCACCACAAAAAATATCAGGCACCCCAACAAGCATCTGAAACACTCTCAAAACCTGGGCCCCAACATTAAACTCAAACAAACAGCAATCCACATCTTTTTTCCCCCCACCTCTACCACCACCAATTCCAAGGGAGCCCCCCCCCCCCCCCAACAGGCTAAGAAGCTCAAACAAACATGCTTTAAGCCAACCATTCCTTTTACCCCTAAGGATAATGGACCTGCCCAACAACCCACCCACCATGCCCAGTCACCCCAAGACTACTACATGGATAACATACATTTTCTACTCCTCAACTGCAGAGGGCTGAGGAGCTCCTGGGAGCTAATTCTCAATCACATCCTAGACCACAAACCTGATGTGGCTATTCTTACAGAAACCAAACTGCTCTCCTGCCTCTCCTTCATTCAATTCATCAAGAAGGAACTCCCCCAATACTCCCTTCACCACAGTAGTGTGGCCAAAACCCCGGACAACAACCACGGTAAAGGAGGGGTCATAATCCTCACCCACAAGCAATTAGGCCCCCCCGTCCACCATGAAGCCAATGCAGACCTGGCTGGTTGCCTGGTGCACATCACCTTCGGCTCAACCACCCCAACCCCTACACACATCATAGGCGTCTACATGCCCCATGACCAACCCCAGCAACGCCAAGCCGCCTATACATACATCGGGACTCACACCAAAAAGCCCAATCACACCACACTCTGTGGAGGGGATTGGAATGCAACCCTCTTTCCCTCAGATAGATCTACCCACGCCACTTCCCACACAGACCAACATCACATATCTATGTGCTCCCAACTCAACCTCCACCCCACCAACCCTTCCACTAGAGCACCCACCTTCCATTGCTACCAGGAAGGCAACCTCGAGCACCACAGCAGAATCGATGACATCCTCATCTCCCCTTGCCCCAACCCCCTTCACCCCCATATTAGTGAAAAGACCAGGGAGGTCGGAGGATACCTAGACCATATGGCCCTTCACCAAATTATCCCCCCTATTTACCTTCCCATACCCCTGACATTGACTGACACCCCCCCTCCTAGACCCCAACAACTAGTCACCCCCGTCAGCAAGGCCTCCATGAACGCCACTAGAAAGGCCATTGAAGAAACGCACACTACCTTCTTCATGGAACACACCCAAACCATCAGGGACTGGTGGGACCAGGCCACCAACCTCATAGGAGACAATTCTCTCCCATCCCACCTCCACCAAGTCAAACACACTCTCCTTGCAAAAGGATTAGACCTCGACCATCTCAGCAACCAGATTATGGAACCTATTAGGATGGCCCTCACCACTATGTTTGAAACCTGCCCTACCAGGAACCAAATCCCAGGGCACTTCCTTGACAGAAAGAAGAGCAAAGCCCACGCCAAAATCAACTCCCATATCCAACAACTTAAGACGTACAGGAAACTCCTAACCACCGACCCCAACTCCTACCACACCGCCCATTCTACTCTCCTAGAAACATGCCATAACCATCCTACCACCCTCACCCATATCCAGCTTGCCTCAGACCATGCCTCACTCTTGGCTGCAATCAATATATCCCTCGATGAGGCCCTCCCTGCCCTCCGGAGAATTCTCACAAACAGCAGACAAACAGCTACCGCCACTGGCAAAGCAGCCTTCATGACCCAACTATCCAACAAACCTAAACAAGCCCACAGAAACATCTTCAAAACCTCTGATAATCCGACGTCACCCCAGACCCTCCAAGACCCCACCACTGGCCAACACAAAACGTCCACTAATGACCTCCTGGACATCTTGGGGGAGCACATGGGACACTTGATGGCCCCCCCTCACCACACGTGCACCGGCAAATACTTACCCCAGGACAGACAGACCGCCCCCCCTCCATGGGCCTCCCTGCTAGACACATTCTCCCTAGAAACCAAGGCCCAACCCCACCAACACTCCAACCCCATCCTACCCTACCTCATGGAGTTCTCTAATTACCAAACATGCATCCAACACGTAGCAAAAAGCAAACAGGCTGGCCCAGACGGAATCCCCAATGAACTACTAACCTGCCTCCCCTGGTCTTGGCACCACACCATACATAAAATGTTTGGGCTTATGTGGATCACCGGCTACACCCCCATTTGCTGGAAGACCTCCAACACCATCATGCTTTACAAGAAAGGAGACCCCACCCAAGCCAACCACTACAGACCTATTGGCCTCAACAACACGATGGGTAAATTGTGGACTAACATGGTTACAACAGTGATGTCCAAATACTTGGACCAATACCAAGTCCTCAGTGACTCCCAAGAGGGATTCAGACAGAACAGAAGCACCCATAGACAGCTCACCCACCTCCTACATGACATCGAGGATGCGGCCCACTCAAAAAGAGACCTGTTTGCTGCCTACTTTGACTTCTCATCTGCCTTTAATATGGTGGACCATGACAAGCTGCTCCAAACTATGTATGACCTTGGAATCCCGGTAGATGTCATTGAAACAGTGAAAGGAATTTACAACGGGGCTACTACCCACATGTACCTCAACAACACTCAAGGCAAACCAATTCAAATCACAAGAGGCACCATCCAAGGTGACACCCTCTCCCCCCTACTCTTCATCATCTTCATCGAACCTCTCCTCAGATGGCTACAAGCCGGGGGCAGAGGATACACGCAAGGCATAACCTCAACATCCAATACTGACCAAGATAAAACAGGTAGCCTAGGATATGCTGATGACACCAGTGTGGTCACTAACACAGCAGACAACCTCAAGGTACAATGCCTTAAAGTGCAACAATTCAGTACTTGGTCTGGGATTCCTCTTAACGGGGGTAAATGCATGATCACTGGCATATTGCATGGCTCCCACCCCAAGGATCCCACCAACCACAAGGCCCTAACCAAACTTCTCCACAACACCATCCTCATTAACGACACATGGGCTACATACCTTCCCCCAAATGAACCATACAAGTATCTAGGGGTGCCGGTTAGCCTCACCCTAAACTGGAGACCCCTCATGAAACAAGCCTTGGCCCTCATACATAGTAAAGGACACCAAATCCTCACCACTGCCAAACCAAAAGGCGCCACCCCTCTCCAATGTCTCAGACTCATCACCACGTGTATTAAGCCTGCCATCACCTACCCTATGACCGTAGCACCCTACAGCTACTCGGATATAGGCATCTTAGACAAGGCCTTATGGACCCTGGCTAAAAAATGCTGTGACCTACACCCCTCATTCCCAACTGCTAGTGTCTGCCTCCCCCTGGGACAGGCAGGATTGGGTATCCCCTCCCTAATGGTGGACTATGCTCAAATTACAGCAGCCCACCTCACTAGGTCCCTCAACGACACGGGGAAACTAGGCAGGCTCACTACAGCCCTCCTCCACAAAGAAGCTACTATGCTCCAGGGTATGGATCCTCTTACCTTGCCCAGCCATACACTTCAGTACTTTACCTTGGCCAGGCAAATGCACATCCTCAAAAGAGCCTCCATCCAAATCCATATGGAGGATGAAACCCTACTCAACCCCCTTCAAGACTCCCTCCCGGACTTACCCCAACACACCATTCCCCCCAACCTTCTCAAAACCCTCATCCCCTTGGGCATTACTTCCCTAGCTGACATTGTGAGCCCTGATGGGACCACAATCATCCCATCCAATACCCTCTCCCACACCTATGGCACCAGAGTCTCCACTAGGCATAAAGTTGCCCTCAACAGACTCAGCCTACACCTGTGCTCTCCACCCCCACCTGGAAGCCCACCTCAACCCTACTCCTGCCACAGCCCCCTGCCCTTGGCATCGAGGACCCTCCCCATACACCTACGCATTCCCCAACGGCACATTACCAAGTTCTCCACATATACTATCAGCCACCACCTTAACAACTGGGACACCGCCCCCATACTGCCCCGACCCTTGACCCCCAGTGCCGGCATCCTTACCCCAACCACAACACAGCCCCCCACGCATAATATCGAGGAGATCCCTGCCTCCAATGCACACATGTGGTGGGCCAGAGAGTCCTATCTTCACCCCACCAAGTATGCTCAAGCCTGGAGCACTGACCCCAAGATTGCTTGGACTGCCAGAATGCAATTCATCAGAAATGACACCCACAAATGTACTGACGCCTCCTACTATAAACACCACACCATCCGTAAGAACAGCTCCCCCGACAACCTGGTGCATGCTGTCTCTACCCCAGACCTTCTTGCTCCCCCAACCCCAGCCAAGCTCCTCCACCTCCTATATGGAAACCAAACAAAGCCTGACCCACCTCCTGGGCTTCAGAGCCCAAAAGAGGAAGGCTAACGAACCTCGAGAAACCCCCCATCACAGATATTGGAGGGTCCAGAAAGCCCCATGCACCATTCTCTGCCGCCATCTCCCTTGTTACATATCTGCTGGCCTCCCCGTGCATTCCCACACCTACTCCTCTGCCACCTCCATTGTGGTCACTTGGTCCCCCGTCCATCTCACAGAGGAACAAATTACCCTGCTGGTTGGCCCCACCAGATATCAGGAACTCCTCCATGCCTACAACACTGAAACTACCCCCTAAGACCCCTCCCCCTCCATTCCACCCAGACAAGACCTCCACCTCACTAACCTCCAACAACAAGGACAGTGGGCGGAGGGAGGAGAGTTTGATGCCAAATGGTATAGCGAACTCAGGCAAAACCTCATCATTAACACGGCAGACCACCACCCAGACTGGGATATCCACCCCCCCGGCAAATACCACATGCAGGCTGGTACACTGAATGACAGGTACCACCACCTCCCTCCCCAACTCAACAACGGAGACACCACCTACATCTACTCACCAACAGGCCAATGTGTCGGTCATATACCCCTCTCCCAACTCCACCTCCTCCACCACAGATACCATACCACCAAGGCACACTCTCCCCACCTTTGGACCCTCCACAGCACAGGAACCTTCGCTGGAGACGTAGCCACCCTCCTATCACAGCACAAAGACACTACCATCTCCAATGTCTCCCCTGCCATACACAAAGCTATGTCCACCCTGGGGATGACAACGGACCTTGACACATCACCCCTCCTAATGAGTCCCCACCTCCCCATGGGCAACACCCCCACCCCCATTGGCCAACTATTTGGCTTAGGAACCCACTGCTACACCCAACATTGGTACGGGGGAAACACACACCTCACCAGCCAGAACCCTGAAGAGGCCCAAAAGGCTGTTCGATGGGCACTAGGCAGTGCCATACATGCTCACACCCTTGCTATTCCCGCGTGCACCATTCTCTTGGTCCCACACAAACCCACATATGCCCATAACGCCCTCCTAAATCACCCATGGGTTATGGAACTAGCCACTCTGCCTCCCAAGGCCAAACCCCTCACCCCCTCCCTAATCTGGACGGGGGGAAAACTCAACCCTGCCAAGAGACACAGAGGAACCTACAAACTCATTGCCATCTCAAACCCAGCTGGCCATGCCAAGTACCTCCACAACCCACCCACCACATGGGCCCAAACCATGAGGGACATGGGGGCCACTTCCATCCCACGACCAGGTCCCCCCCCCTCCCAACTGGGCCTTCCTACCACCCACCTACCCGAGGCACTTAGCTCCCTCCTTAAGACCTGGGCACAACAACCCACCCCCATGCAGATAGACCCCACACCCATAACACCCCCCGTGCTCCCGTGCACACATGCTATCCTACAAGCACCAGGCCTCGCTCTATACACAGATGGAAGTGCCATCATAGACAAAGACGGCGTCCTCCGCCTAGGGGCAGGCGTATACTCCCCCAGGGCCGCTTCACGTTGCCTCCGCATAGACCCTGGCGGACAGGGCATCACATCATCGCGCCGAACTCGTGGCAATCCAACAAGCACTCATACACTCCGTAATAGATGAAGAACTCACCATCTACTCCGACAGCTTATGTTCCTTGCAGCTTATTAACCTGCACATTTACCATCCCAGCAGGACCCGGGAAAACAAACACCGTGACCTCCTGCAAGACATCGCCATCCACATTATCAACAGACACAACGCTGCTGCTACCACGCGCCTGCTTAAGGTCCGATCTCACTCAGGAATCATAGGGAATGACGAGGCAGACACGCTTGCGAAAGAAGCGACGACAGGATACAATGTAATTGGGCCAGTTAAAACAGGGGAACATGCGCACCTCAACATGCACTGGCCGTCTGTCCAGCCCCCCAAATCTATTAATGGGGACCAGCCCCCCCGGCACCCGGCCAACAATCTCACCAAGGGTATCAAGGCTAACCTCCCCACCCCCCTGCACACCGGGCATGCCAACACCACGGGCATATACGCCTCCATGTGGGAGCAAGCCAACCCCTTCCTCCTCCCTCAGGCTAGTAATCGTTTCTGGCAATCCACCGACATGAAATGTGGAAAAAAAAAAATCCACAAGGCTCGGTGGGGACGCTTATGGACTAGGAAATTGGCGTACACATACAAACGCCCCTGTGGTACTAGCACTATCCCCCCCTCTGATGATAACTGCCCTCTTTGTCGCAAAGCACAGGACGGAGCTGGCCATATTCTTGCTGGGTGCAGCCACCCTGTCTTCAAAGGAATGTATATTAACAGACATAATAAGGCGGTCCAACTCATCCAAAAGGCAGTAGCCAAAGGAGCTCTGGGGGCTCTCCCCATGTACATGGATGCAGGCACTTGTGAAGCGACCTCCGACATTCCCACAAGACCCCCAGCCACCCTCAAACCCCCTGATCTTCCCCAAGCCACATGGGATAAATACAGGCCTGATCTCCTCCTCATTGACGACGAATCCAAACCAAGAAAAGCCTACCTAGTTGAACTGGGCTACTGCTCAGACACTAACCACCAAATCAAATTCCAGGAAAAGAGCGTTCAGCATAAGGAGCTCCAACGTATCCTTCAACAACAAGGATTCCTTGTACACTACCTAGTCTTCACCATAGGTACCACTGGTACCATACCAATCCCAACTATTACCAATCTCTCCACCTTAGGGATCAGTCGCGAACACGTAGACA
This sequence comes from Chlamydomonas sp. ICE-L, assembly GCA_013435795.1. Classification (NCBI taxonomy): domain Eukaryota; kingdom Viridiplantae; phylum Chlorophyta; class Chlorophyceae; order Chlamydomonadales; family Chlamydomonadaceae; genus Chlamydomonas; species Chlamydomonas sp. ICE-L. The sequence goes on from JACBWV010000291.1 coordinate 16,398, forward strand.
AACTCATCTCTAAGCTGCACAGAGAATCTACCGCCTCCTGTACCAGCATTCTTGCCACACGTCGCATGAAGGAGTCCCTCCCGCCTGGAGGGTGACACTTACTATGTCTGCCATGGTGACTTTCCCCAGCTGCGGCGTACGGGAGGGTCCCCTTAACACCACGCCCTTCCAGGCGTTATCTATCCTAAGACAAACTGATCAGAGTAGACCGTCAGTGTTCTTGGACATTGCAGCAAGGCGCAGGTCAGTATCCAACTGTCTGCTTGGGGCGAGTGGAGGACTTGGAGTTGAAGATGGCAGAAGAGGCAAAGGAGGGGAGTGTTGCAACGGCTGAGGGTCGGTGGCTGCTGGCTGTTGGCTGGGGGCTGTTGGCTGTTGGCTGTTGGCTGGTTGCTGTTGGCTGTTGGCTGGTGCAGGTGGCTTTGATGGCCAGATGTGTGGCTTGACAGCCTTGCTCCTGGTGACTGCCAGCAGGCAAGCAAGCTCAGTGCCATAGAACTGGCGTGTCGGAGGCGTGGGGTCTGATATGCGACCGCCAGAATTGCTGGGATAGCTGGGAGAAGTTGTCAGAAGAAGAGCAGGGCTGGGAGAAGGTAGTAACTCAGGTCTGGGGGTGGCTGAAATTCCAGCATAGATGTCAGACGTGTAGGGATTGCCATTTCCAAGGTCTTTCTGATGATTGCTACTAAGGCTCGCTGATCCATGCTGTTGCCTGTGAGGATATGCCTCTGGTTTTGAGTGAGACCTGGTGCTGCTGTTGCTCCTGTGTAGTATCCGAGCATGCGTTCTCTCTCAGAAGGGTTTGGTTCAGACCATGAGCCGCCCTGGAGAGAGTAGATGCTGCCTGGCTTGTCAGGTCTGAAGGCTCGAGACAGAGGGTACGCTACTAGAGTAGGCAGTACGTTGCGCTCCTGTCCGATTTTGTTTGCTAAGCAAAAAGGGGCTGTGTCTGATCTGTAGACCCTTGTAGTGCTCCGTCCTGGATCCAAGAAGGCGTTGGCTGAAATGTTGGCAGTCCGACGGGTCTTGTTGAGCTGGAGCTGGAGATCAAGGGGGTCAACCAAGTTCTGCCACTTGTTGCGGAGTCTGTGCGCTCCCGAGTCGAATGTTGCAGCATCCACGCAGATAGGGAGGCCAAGAGTTCTGGATTGGCGTCGCTGTTTCTGAAAGTGGATTGAACATGACAACTGTGTGGTTGTGCACAGCTCTGACCACAAGGGAAGCAAAGCGGGAATTCTCCCGGTTGACTGGATAGTAGGCTGCCATGTCCGTGAGGTACCGCTCTGTCCGTGGCTGTATGACTTGCCTCCGTCCATCTGCTTGAGGAAGCGAGCAAGTTATGGTCATCGGTGGGCGTGAGGTGATGTGTAGTCAGGAGGTTCTCACGGCGGCCATCCAAGTTGTGGCCTGTTGGAGAGCTCTTGATGTACTCCCTTGGGACAGTGCATGGTACCCTCGGGGGGTGAAGGTGCACCCAAGTTGTCACCAATGCCGCTGCTGAGATGAGCAAAGCTGTGCAGAAGGCAGGGTGGGGATCATGCCGAGGGTTGTCTCCTGCTGCAGGATTGATGGTTGGGTTGGTGGCTCAGGATGTGTTCCACAGCTGCTGACAGGATGTTGCGTTACTGCATGACATTGTTGAGTGCAGTTGAGGAGTTGACCCGGCAAGGGGTCTCATCAGGCGCCCACGACGGTGGTTGAGCAGTATTCCTGTAATCTCTGGGGTAGGAGCGGATGGAGAAAAGGGATGTAGCAGTGGGCGGGAGGACCAACAAGTAGTTCAGGTAGTCTGAAGGAACGGTTGAAGTTCCCAGGACAGGGCTACGTGAGGGTCCGTGAGGCCATGTGAAGCACTGGACCGTACCACGAAGTGGTGTGTCAAGGCGGAGGGTACGGTGCACTTCCGAAGTCGTCAAAGCTGTAAGGTAAGGTTGGAGGACTTCTGCTACAGTCCAGTCGCGGCTGTGAATAGCAGCGAAGGGGATGTGCAGTGATTCCATGAGGGCTTGCTGGACGTCGGAGAAGAGGAGGAAGAAGCGGGCTGCCAATGTGTCGTTGACCGGCTCATCTTGGAAGTAGTAGGCTGGTATGTTGCGGGACTGCATGTGCAACTTGTACGTGCCATAGTAGTGCACATGCAGGGGGTTCCGGTACACCCAGGTCTCAATGGTTCCGAATCCCGTACTGTGGGGCCGGCTGAGAGCATCGAGCATTGATGCCGATGGGAGGTCAAAAAGCGTCGTGCGCTGAGTGAACCAATCCAGGTGGCTTCCTCTTTCTCTGATGTGCTGGACGTGGTTGATGATGTCGCTACTGCTTGTTTTGTCAATGTACGCCCCAGAACTATGACGGTCAGTAGAGACGTGCAAGGACAAGTGAGCTGCAAGGCTCTTGCGGGAGGGGGCAAAAGAGCCGGTGAGCTCCCTCCTATATGCCAATGAAGTCCAGGATCCGAGGGATTGGGTATTCCTCTTGCTCCATACAGTCATTGGACCGTCTTCGCTACTGGTGACCTCCCAGCTTGAAGGTTGGACATACCCTAGTTCTTGGCGGCGGCCTAGCATGGAGGGAGCTGCTGGGTTCGAGATACTGGCCTGAATGGCAAGTCCACGGTCAAAGCGCGACCTGTGGCAGTATGCTCTGCGCTGGACAAGTGGAGGTAAGGGCGCGATGTGAGTTTCTCTTGTGAAATGTCAGGTAGGGCAGAAATGCCTGGCATGGCCATTAGTGGGGTACCGATGAGGGCATCGAAGATGGTGTTGTCAGGGGCAATGACAAAAGTTGCCCTGACGCTGATCTCGTTGGGGGTGTCGCTGCAAAAAATGACGGGCATTTGAATCTCCTTGGTGAGGGAGCTTTTGACGTCATTGAACGCGATCGTCTTGTGGTGGCATGGGAGAGGATCGTATCCCAATGAGTCCGCCATAGATTGCGAGATGAAGTTGAGACCACTGCCGGTGTCGACGAGGATTATGAGGTTGACGCACTGTAGGAGGCCAGTTGCGGACTTAAGCGAGAGGCCTGTCTGGTGGGACAGGTTGGCAAGGTACGGTACACCGTAGCTGGGCTCTGTTCCTTGCAGCAAGGTTGCTGTAGAAGGGCTCAGCTGGCCAGAAGCAGTGTAGTCGCGTACAAATGTGTCCACTGGGTTGTGTGTGACACAAGCTGCGCGCTGGGCTGTCTCAACTGCTGTGGCTCTGACTTGCAAGGCCCTATTGAACTCATGCAGGTTCTGCACTTCTCTAAACATCAAATCAAGAACCCGTCGCAAGACTGTCATCTCATCCATGAGGAGGTCTTGTGATGCCCGATGCTGGGCTTGGGTAACGTGCCGTGATACTCGAGCGCTTGGTAGGGGGATGGCAGCTGTTGACCCAGTTCCGTCAGTGGAAGGATCAAATGTGGGCTTGTAAATTGCCTGTGAGCTAGCTTGTGTCTCTGCTTCTGGAGTTTGTCGGAAGCTGACTACTAGGGCTGCATTGTACCAGTCAGGTTCTGGTAGATCAGATTGCGCAGCTTGTGGAGCCTCTAGTTGTAGTGGCTGGTTGCTACGGTCGGCTGTGTTGATCATGGGGGTGTGGGGCATGGCGTCCGCTGGAGGGTTGCGAACGAAGTTCCTCACGAATGGCGAAGACGGTGTCATGCAACTGCTGGTTATGCTGTTGCTGCTGCAACTGCATCTGCCGATTGTGTTGTTGTTGTTGCAGTTGCATGACGACGTCTGGCCGTTGGTGCTGCTGCATGCTGTTGTTGTTAGTGCCTCTTGTCTGCCCTTGGTAGTTGCCTTGAGTGCCCTGGTTGTTGCCATGGTAACCTGCTTGATATCCACCCTGGGTGCCTTGGTTGTTGCCTTGGTAGCCACCTTGATACCCGCCACCAGTTCCTGCCATGCTTCCCTGGTTGTTGTTCCCTGGGTTGCCTGCTGGAAAGGGTCGTGGGTTCTTCCCCTTGTACCTGGGGTTCTAAGGGGGTAGGGAGGATTGCTGTTGTACAGGAGTCTGTGGCTGCATGTACTGTTGTGCAGGGGGGTTACGCATTTGTGTATGCGGGCTGTGTTGTACAGCTCCCTGCAGTGAGCGGTAGTAAGGCACTCTAGATCTGAGCTGGTCCAAGGGTGGTGGTGGAGCGAAGCCTTGCTGGATTGTTGAGGTGCGCCAGATGGGTTCTTCGGGCTCCAGGATGGGTTGGGGGTCCCAGGGTTGTTCAGGTACCAAGTGTCGGAACCGTGTCCAGTGATGTTGCATGTAGTGCAAACTGTGGAAGACTTGGGTTCACCGTTCTTGCCCTTGGGTGCACTGGGGTCCTGGGTGACGGGAAAAGCAGGCGTCTGGCGTGGCATGACAGTAGGCCTCTGTGTCGGTGGTTTGGAGACACAGAGCAGCATGCCTTGTGCTGTCATATCGTCTCTCTTGGATGCTTCAGTTTGGGCAATGCCAGACAGCCTTTCTAGGGTGTGCTGGTCTTGGTCAAGCTTGTAGAGCTTGGCGATTGCCCAGCAACCGAGGGGGGTGACATCCTTGTAGCTGCCAAAGTTCTCCTTCAGGGTGGGGGCCATGCGATCAAGTAGTTTGGCCACCTTGGCCATGGCCTCCCGGTAATGGGGCTGTCCAGCCCGGATATCAAACTCCTCGTACTTCTTTGTGAATTCTGACCACAAGATGCGAGGCATGGGGTATAAGAGGCCTGCATTGTCGTAGCAGTCAAACTTCTCATACTCCTCCTTGGCGTCGAGAGGGGTTACCTTGAGTGCGAGTGCTAGTCCAGTTTTGACCAGCTCGTAGAAATGAATGAGCTTCAGCTTCCAAGTGGCTGGGTTCATGATCGGTTGACCATGCTCGTTGACTTGGATGGAGGGCTCCATTCAAGGAGTTTTGTGTCTGGAGAGCATTGCACTCATGGATCCACGCGGCCCTGTTGTCTGTAAACAAGACGAATGGTTGAGAGTTCTCATAGACTTGCACCATCATCTGTTCCCACAACTCCTCCACTGCAAGGTCTCTCTTGATGTTGAAAATGTAGCTCTTCATCATCAGAAGCCAGGCTTTGGTGTGGGATACACTACCGCCGTGTAGCTGTGATCCTTCTGTTGGAAGTTGCCATGATAGGACAGAACCGACACCGATCATGAGTGCAACGTGACGTTCGCTGTCATTGCTATCAGCGTCGCTCACATCCCCTTGAAAGTCTGGTGGAGGTGGTCCCTCATCCTCTTCAGGAGGTGGGGGTGGTTCATCGTCAGAGTCCGGTGGGCTGGGGGGTTGGCCTCCCGGTTGATCAGGTGGTCCTCCAGTATCTGCCTCATCATCGGGGACACCGTCACTGTTAGAAGAACTGGCAGGATCACCCCCTGGATTACCCCCTGGTCCATGCGGTGACTGACTGGGGTGGGATCCACTGTTGTCGGAGGAGCTGCTTGACCCGTTGCAGGAAGGTTGGCTTGCAGGAAGCTGGTTGGCTGGTGAGGGTTCTGGAAGCTGTCGGGGAGTGCGGGCACGTCGTTTGCTGGGGCTTTCTACTTCCTCTTCTGAGCTGAAAAGGTTGTTTGTGGTCATGTGTGGAGGACCGGCTGCTTGTGTCGCAGTTGCGCCAGTGAAGGTCTCTAGAGGGGTTATAAATTCCTGCAGGGGACTGTGCACTGGCGGCTGGGACGGAGTGGCAGACGGTCGCTGGACTGGGGACAATGGTGGGTACGCATTGTCCTCAGCATCCTCACTGACGGCAACACGAGAAGGCGGGGTGTTCAGCAATGGCCGTTGTGAGCTTCCAAGGGCTAGGCGCATTCCACTCTGCCCGCTCCAAGGCTTGAGTGGTGTGGGTGATGGCTGAAGGTCTGATGGAGTGCTTAGTGCTGGTAGAGTTCCGCAGAATTGTCTTTTGGAGGTGCCTGGTAGCTGCGCGATCTGGGCTGGGGGCTAGGGGCTGATAGTAGAAGGCTGGGGGTCGAGGGTTGAAGGCTGGGGGCTGATAGCGGAAGGCTGGGGGACTACAGGTGAAGGCTGGGGGCTGATAGTGTCAGCTGCTGTGGCTGAGGCTGGTAAGGTGGTGGCAAGTGCCATATATGCCTATATTCCTATATAGGAAGGGGGATGTCGATCTCCGATGACTCCCCCTCGTACCAGGGGTGGCTGCCCCACAGTGGGAGGGGTGAGTTGGGGATCGTTAGGGGGATGGTTGGGGGGAGTATGTTAATGGGGTTATGCAGATGCAGTTGTGCTAGTTGATTTGTGATGGAATGTTCAGAATAAGTGTTACTTATGTCTGAGAGGGCTTGTCGGGCGTCTGATTGAGCTTGTGCTTGATCAGTTGCGTCTGAGCGCGCTTCTGCTTCTACAGCAGCTCTGACTTGTCCTCGTGTTCCTCGCATTGTGTGTTGTGTTAGTTGTTCAGGGGTGGGTTTGTTCCACGTGTTTATCAAGGCTTGTGTCCAAATGTGTACCTGAAGGAATGTGTATGTTGGTAGAGCAGCGCAGATGTATCTGGCTTGGTTTCTTCAGAAGTGTAGTCCCGAAAGAATGTGTGGTGGAGCAGGGGTCCATTAAAAAAAGGGCGGCCCTTCGCCGTTGCTTTGTTTTTTGTTTGTTAAGTAGGTGGTTGCGAATAGTAGTGCAAGTAAAAAAGGCGGCCTAACGGCGTGCTTTTTGAAAGATGCAGATGGCGTACTCGTAACAGTAGTCTAACCAAAAATTGGGCAGCCTTACGGCGTGTGTTTTGGAAGAGTGTGGTTGTTTGTATCTGAAACAAGGATTTAACTCAAATTGGGCGGCCCTTCGCCGTGCCGGATGGCGTAAGCGATAGGTCTGAGGTCAGAAAGTGAGGGAGATGCCCGTACCTAGCGAGGTGGTGGGTAGTCTCCTCCGAAGAACTTGAGATCAGGTGGTCCTACGCACGGTGGGAAGGGGTGGGCAACTGGTTAGTATATAGCAGTTGGTCTAATTGAATGGGTGATTTGTTCGGTTAACACTCAGGGAACGACCCGTTTTGCGCGGGGTTGCGTAAAGGTTCCCGTTCGGTTGCGCAGTTGCGCCTATCAGGTTAATGACTAATGGTGTACGGAAGGCGCTCCGCGCCATAGAGCATGACTCAGTGATCACGTGACTTAGGGCCACGTGGGTGGACTCTTTGACGGAATTCGAACGCACTGCACCTTGCCGGACGTCCAACTTGAATGCGTTGCATTGCGATAGTAGCGCATAATAGACGCTTCCTCGTCGATTTAGAGGATCAGGACGTGGAAGATTGTGGACCGTTTATTCTACGTTGACGGTCCAGTCGCAGAGTATGTTCATTCTGGCGCAACTCTTTAGTCTGGGTTTAGTTCATTGCGTTTCTCAAAGGATGTAGTCTGGCGCAACTCTTTAGTCTGGGTTTAGTTCATTGCGTTTCTCAAAGGATGTAGTCTGGCGCAACTCTTTAGTCTGGGTTTAGTTCATTGCGTTTCTCAAAGGATGTAGTCTGGCGCAACTCTTTAGTCTGGGTTTAGTTCATTGCGTTTCTCAAAGGATGTAGTCTGGCGCAACTTTTTAGTCTGGGTTGAGTCCATTGCGTTTCTCAAAGGATGTAGTCTGGCGCAACTCTTTAGTCTGTGTTGAGTTCATTGCGTTTCTCAAAGGATGTAGTCTGGCGCAACTCTTTAGTCTGTGTTGAGTTCATTGCGTTTCTCAAAGGATGTAGTCTGGCGCAACTCTTTAGTCTGGAATGAGATTGGGGCACTTAACAAGCATAAAATATCCGTGCATCAAATCATGCATGTCAGTTTACAATCAAGGGGTGAGCCATGACAAGTCTATAAACTGTTAAATCCACTCGGGGTGCTTTCAAAGTTCTCACCCCAAGAAATCCTAAGAGTACACGTGACATTCCATCAAGAAGTGCTGTTCATCCTCTACTACTGAGAGGATATTCTCCGTCCGGCATCCACATTTCACAGCATCTACAATTTAGAGGGATATACCACGACCCCATGTGTCAGATTCGATATTTTTCGGAGTGCCTATCACAAGGATCTCTATGCATCCAACCAAATATGTATGTCAATAGCATGTAGGACAAGTCTGATCAGGTACAATATGAAACCTGCATAACCCATGGTATACCCAACCTAATAGGAGGCAAGGAAGGAGGCATGAAGGTACTCCAACTGCCGGATGTGTGGCAACCTAACCACTGAGGCAAGGAATGTGACAAGCAAGGAAAACCAACCGCCAGGAGAGTCAAGGAAGAGGACTAGACAGTCCACATGACGACATAGAGAGTCAAAGAAGAAAACTAGCAAGTACAACCGACCGCATAGAGAGGGAAGGAAGGGGGCTAGCAAGTCAACCCGATCATCATTTCTCTTCGTCCTCGCTGAATCTATATCTGTACATCATCAGCATTTGTAGTTACTTCATGCCAGCAATCTTGCCATTCCGATTACATCCATCCCTCCTCTTGGCCTGCAAGACATGCATACACGGAAGGAGATTCATACATATTCGCAAGCCAGTCAGATAATCAGGTACTACGTTAGTTAATTGATAATTATATAGATAGTTACCAATAGCTAGTTCAGATGCCTAGATGTTGCTAACTCGCCCAGAAGGCTGAGAGTCTGGTGAATGCAGATGAACTAGCTTGCAAGCTCGTTCTGGTCCATTCAGATTTGTATCTAGTTATGAAGGTGTGTTTCAGAAGCATGCGGGTCAGGTGAATACATATTTGTATCCTTGCAAGCTAGTTCATCAGTATGTGTAGTGCCTACACATGGCAATTTAGTAATGAAGTATAACAATAATGTGATAGCATATTGACCATCTTGCAAGCTAAATAGTTTTCAATGTCACTAACATGGCCTCTACTTAGTTGCCAAACTGTGTGCCGTCTTGAGGTACAAACAGAGTCTGACTGCATTTCAGGCATAACGAGAAGATTTGAGATTATGGTGGTAAGCAGGAATTTGCTAACACTAATAGGGCCCAGTGAAAACAGATTAACCAACTTGCAAGCTGCCATCAGGTAACTGCCCGGCCTAGAAGGTTGAGCGTCAGGTACTAGATGAATCAAATGTTGCCCATTTAATCAAGTTAATTAATTCCCTTGGCTATACAACGTCGCAAAATGTGCCGCACCTGCACTGAGAGGGGGCAATATTCCTGCTAGCGATAAGAGCACAGGTCCCAGCAAATAAATAAGAGCCAGATAGTAAGTCAGGTTGTTAGACAGGCTGTGAGTCAGATAGTGAGTCAGGTTGTAAGAGCAGAACGCAGCGGTGGAAGCATCGAGGCAATAAGTAAGACAGTAGGCAGCACAACAATAAGCCGGTAGGAAGTAAGCTGCTCTGCAAAAAATAATCAGGGAGGCAGTAAGCAACACCACAATCAGCATGTAAGCAGTACGCAGCACCTCTGCAAGCAGCAAGACAATAAGCAACACCACAATAGTAAAGTAAGCAGTAAGCGGCACAATTGTAAGAAGCAAGACAGCAGGCAGCATCTGCATAACCTTGTAAGCAACACGTAGATCGAAGCAATAAGATACAACACAATAAGCAGGTAAGCAGTACGCATAACTGGTGCAAGCATCAATACAGTGAGCAACACCACAATAAGCAGGTAGTCAGCACACAGCACCACTGGACACAGCAAGACAGTAAGCAGCACAACAATAAGCATTAAGGAGTACGCAGCGCCATTGCAAGCAGCACGACAGTAAGTAGCACCACAATAAGCATTAAGCAGTATGCAGCAACGCTGCAAACATCGAGACAATAAGCAACACCACAATAAGCAGGAAGGCATTAAACAGCACAACTGGAAGCAACAAGACAGTAAGCAGCACAACAATAAGCATTGAGGAGTACACAGCGCCATTGCAAGCAGCACAACAGTAAGCAACACCACAATAAGCATTAAGCAGTACGCAGCAACGCTGCAAGCATCAAGACGAAGGCAACACCACTATAAGCGGGTAGGCAATACACAGCACCACTGCAAGCAGCAAGACAGCAAGCATCACAACAATAAGCATTAAGGAGTACACAGCGCTATTGCAAGCAGCACAACAGTAAGCAGCGCAACAATAAGCATTGAGCAGTAGGAAGCTACGCTGTAAGCATCGAGACAATAAGCAACACCACAATAAGCAGGAAGGCAGTACACAGCACTATTGCAAGCAGCAAGACAGTGGTCAGCACAACAATAAGCATCGAGGAGTACACAGCACCATTGCAAGCAGCATGACAGTAAGCAGCACCACAATAAGCATTAAGCAGTATGCGGCAACGCTGTAAGCATCAAGACAATAAGCAACACCACAATAAGCAGGAAGGCAGTACACAGCACTATTGCAAGCAGCAAGACAGTGGTCAGCACAACAATAAGCATCGAGGAGTACGCAGCACCATTGCAAGCAGCATGACAGTAAGCAGCACCACAATAAGCATTAAGCAGTATGCGGCAACGCTGTAAGCATCAAGACAATAAGCAACACCACAATAAGCAGGAAGGCAGTACACAGCACTATTGCAAGCAGCAAGACAGTGGTCAGCACAACAATAAGCATCGAGGAGTACACAGCACCATTGCAAGCAGCATGACAGTAAGCAGCACCACAATAAGCATTAAGCAGTATGCGGCAACGCTGTAAGCATCAAGACAATAAGCAACACCACAATAAGCAGGAAGGCAGTACACAGCACTATTGCAAGCAGCAAGACAGTGGTCAGCACAACAATAAGCATCGAGGAGTACGCAGCACCATTGCAAGCAGCATGACAGTAAGCAGCACCACAATAAGCATTAAGCAGTATGCGGCAACGCTGTAAGCATCAAGACAATAAGCAACACCACAATAAGCAGGAAGGCAGTACACAGCACTATTGCAAGCAGCAAGACAGCAAGCATCACAACAATAAGCATTAAGGAGTACACAGCGCTATTGCAAGCAGCACAACAGTAAGCAGCGCAACAATAAGCATTGAGCAGTAGGAAGCAACGCTGTAAGCATCAAGACAATAAGCAACACCACAATAAGCAGGAAGGCAGTACCACAGCACTATTGCAAGCAGCAAGACAGTGGTCAGCACACAATAAGCATCGAGGAGATACACAGCACCCATTTGCAAGCAGCATGACAGTAAGCAAGCACCACAATAAGCATTAAGCAGTATGCCGGCACGCTTGTAAGCATCAAGACAATAAGCAACACCACATAAGCAGGAAGGCAGTACACAGCACTATTGCAAGCAGCAAGACAGTGGTCAGCACAACAATAAGCATCGAGGAGTACGCAGCACCATTGCAAGCAGCATGACAGTAAGCAGCACCACAATAAGCATTAAGCAGTATGCGGCAACGCTGTAAGCATCGAGACAATAAGCAACACCACAATAAGCAGGAAGGCAGTACACAGCACTATTGCAAGCAGCAAGACAATGGTCAGCACAACAATAAGCATCGAGGAGTACGCAGCACCATTGCAAGCAGCATGACAGTAAGCAGCACCACAATAAGCATTAAGCAGTATGCGGCAACGCTGTAAGCATCAAGACAATAAGCAACACCACAATAAGCAGGAAGGCAGTACACAGCACTATTGCAAGCAGCAAGACAGTGGTCAGCACAACAATAAGCATCGAGGAGTACGCAGCACCATTGCAAGCAGCATGACAGTAAGCAGCACCACAATAAGCATTAAGCAGTATGCGGCAACGCTGTAAGCATCAAGACAATAAGCAACACCACAATAAGCAGGAAGGCAGTACACGCACTATTGCAAGCAGCAAGACAGTGGTCAGCACAACAATAAGCATCGAGGAGTACGCAGCACCATTGCAAGCAGCATGACAGTAAGCAGCACCACAATAAGCATTAAGCAGGTATGCGGCAACGCTGTAAGCATCAAGACAATAAGCAACACCACATAAGCAGGAAGGCAGTACACAGCACTATTGCAAGCAGCAAGACAGTGGTCAGCACAACAATAAGCATCGAGGAGTACACAGCACCATTGCAAGCAGCATGACAGTAAGCAGCACCCACAATAAGCATTAAAGCAGTATGCGGCAACGCTGTAAGCCATCAAGACAATAAGCAACACCACAATAAGCAGGAAGGCAGTTACACAGCACTATTGCAAGCAGCAAGACCAGTGGTCAGCACAACAATAAGCATCGAGGAGACACAGGCACCATTGCGCAGCAGCCTGGACAGTTAAGCAGCATCCACAAATAAGCATTAGCAGTATGCGGCAACGCTGTAAAGCATCAAGACAATAAGCAAACACCACAATAAGCAGGAAGCCGTACACAGCACTATTGCAAGCAGCAAAAGCAACCATCCGCAACAATAAGCATTAAGGCGTACGCAGCGCTATGGCAAGCAGCACAACAGTAAAGCAGCGCAACAATACGCATATTGAGCGTAGGAAGCAAAAAACGCTGTTAAGCATAAGACAATAAGCAAACACCACAATAAGAGGAAGGCAGTACACAGCACTATTGCAAGCCGCAAGACAGTGTTCAGCACAACAATTAAGCATCGAGGAGTACACAGCCACCATTGCAGCCGCATTACAGTAAGCGCCACCCACAATAAGCATTAAGTCATCGTCTGCGGCAACGCTGTGTAAGCATCCAGACAATAAGCACCACCACAAAGCAGGAAGGCATTACACAGCACTATGCAAGCAGCAAGACAGTGGTCAGCACAAACAATAAGCTCGAGGAGTACGCAGCACCATTGCAAGCAGCATGACAGTAAGCAGCACCACAATAAGCATTAAGCATATGCGGCAACGCTGTTGTTTGTACGCCATCAAGACAATAAGCAACCACCCCAATAAGCAGGAAGGCAGTACACACCATATGGCAAGCAGCATAGACAATGGTCAGCACAACAATAGCATCGAGGAGTAGCAGCACCATGCCTAAGCAGCATGACAGTAAGCAGCCACCCAATAAGCATAGCGTATGCGGGCACGCTGTAAGCATCAAGACAATAAGCAACACCCACAATACGCAGGGAAGGCAGTTACACAGCCCTATTGCACGCAGCAAGACAGTGGTCATGCACAACAATAAGCTCGAGGAGTACCCAGCACCAGCAAGCAGCATGGACAGTAAGCAGACCACAATAAGCATTAAGCAGTATGCGGAACGCTTGTAAAGCATTCAAGACAAAAGCAACACCACAATAAGCCGAAGGCAGTCCCCAGCACTATTGCAAGCACAAGAACCGTTGGTCAGCACAACCACTAAGCATCGTGGAGTACGGCTCAGCACCATTGCAAGCAGCCTACAGTACGCAGCCCCAACAAAACATTAAGCAGTATGCGGCAACGCTTGTAAGCATCAAGACAATAAGCAACACCACAATCCGCAGGACGGCAGTACACAGCACTATTGCAAGCAGCAAGACAGTGGTCAGACAACAATAAGCATCGAGGAGTACGCAGCACCATTGCAAGCAGCATGACAGTAAGCAGCACCACAATAAGCATTAAGCAGTATGCGGCAACGCTGTAAGCATCAAGACACAAGGCACCACACCATAAGCCGGAAGGCAGCTAACAGCACTATTGCAAGCAGCAAGTACAGTGGTCAGCATCAAACAATAAGCTCGAGGAGAGGTATGCAGCACCATGCACGCAGCATGACAGTAAGCAGCACCCCAATAAGCAGTGAAGGCAGTACACCGCACTATTTCAAGCAGCAATACATGGTCAGCACAAACAATAAGATCGAGGTTACCACAAGAAATATTGCAAGCAGCATGACAGTAAGCTGCACCTACAATAAAGCATTAAGCAGTATGAAGAGTATTAAAGAATTCAAATAATAAGAAAAAACACACTAAGCAGGAACGCAAGCAAACAGCGCCCCCTGTAAGCAGCCAAACAGTAGGGCAAACACAAAAAATAAGCATGAAGGAAAGACGGCAGGCCATGCAAGAAGCACACAACGTAAGCGCACCATCAATAAGCATTAGCAGTATGCTGCAACGCTGTAAGCATTCGAGACAATACGCAACACCACATAAGAGGAGGCAAGTTCACAACCATATTGCAAGCAGCCAAGACAGTGGTCAGCACAACAATAAGCATAGAGGAGTATGCAGCACCATTGCAAGGCAGCATGACAGTAGCAGCACCACAATAAACATTTAGCTGTATGCAGGCAACGCTGGACGCATCAAATAATAAGCAAACCCACAATAAGCAGGCAGGCAGCAAACAGCCGCCACTGTAGCAGCTAAACCGGGAGGCAACACAAAAATAAGCATGAAGGAGAGCAGCGCATTGCAAGCAGCATGACAGTAAGCGCACCACAATGAGCCTAAGCAGATTCGGCAACCGTGTAAGCATCGAAGAAAATAAGCAACCCCACTGCAGAGCAAGACGTAAGACGACACAAATAAGTAATTACGGAGTACGAATAGCCATTGCCCAAAACCAGCAGCCCGACAGTAAGCGCACACTATGAGCATTAAGCAGTACGCAGACTGCTGCAACATAGAGGCAATAAGCAACACCACATAAAAAGGAAGCAGAAACACAGCACAAAGTAAGCAGCACGGCAGTAGCGGCCCCACAATACGCAGGAAGCAGTCCCAGCACTGCTTGAAAAGCAGCAGACAAGAAGTACACCCACTAATAAATAAGCAGTAGGCAGCACCCATGCGAGCAGGAAGAATAGCAGATCACCACGATAAGCATGAGCTATACCACAGCACGCTACAAGCAGCGAGGGACAATACGCAACAGGCACAATAATCAGGTGAGAGTATGCAGCACATTGCAATAGTAATGAGTGTTAGGGTGCACGGCAAGGGCAGGATGATGATAGGCAGAGCAGGGCTACGCGCAGAGATCACGGAAGGGAAGGGAGCGCATTGCCCGGGGCAGGGATGGAGAGCATAGCAGGGCCTGCCTAGAGAGCAATGGAGGTTCGGAGCACAGAAGGGGCCATGACGGTGATGAACAGAAATGGGCATGCCTTGCGAGAAATTAATTGCAGTATTCAGTGTTCTTAACGATGGGTAGTGAGGTGGTAGTGCATGCCATGAGATGGAGTGCGGCCGAGAAGGTCCAGATCAGGGCGAGTGGCGGTAAGTAAAGCATGGCATTGCGGCATGAGCTTGCGTTGACTTTTGAATTCGCCTCATAACCTATGGAAGACGTGTAGAATAAAAACCTCTTACCTAAGGTGCCCGCTTCTGGGGGTTTATTGTTGGCCTGCAAGAAATCCAAGTGGTGAGGGGTGGTTCACTGAGTAAGTGAATGGGCACGAGTACAGGCATGGGCCATGTGTGGGTTTTCAGCAGACGACTAACGAATAGAATCAAGATCCAGGCCTTAGGTGCGGAGGCTGGGATAGCTGAGTCGCGGCGAGGCGATGCGATTTTTTCGGAGGTAGGCGGATCGGAGGTTGGACACCAGAGCGATGCGCATTTTCGCAGGGAGCCCTCTCTGCCACCAATCGCTATTGCAAGGATTGAATAGAGACATTGTTTTATCCCAGTAGCATTCTCGGACAGTTTTCAAGATAGTTCATCAACCACAGCATGAGCAGCGCACCCGACTGCCACTGTGGGTGCTGGTTTGAATGCGTACCAGCGGACACTGGCGTTTGGTCTGACCGGTACAAGTGTGCCCGGGGCCCGCCCTGGTGTGTGCCCCGCAGGGTTCTGAAGTCAATTGCAGAGTGGGGAGATTCCTCAATCAAGCCATGGCGTTGAGATTCCTTCAAGCGCAGGCCAAGTCTAGCAGACTATCTGTTAGGACTTCCTTTGCTTGTGCCAATCGCGTTTATATACTATAAGCAGTCAACCGCTTGTATGGTAGTGACAAATATCTGATAAAAATAGACTGGCCCACAACTACCTGGAACTACAACTATTACTACATTTCAATGCATGAACATAAGTCTTATTCTTTATACCGGTATTTGCGTGGTAGTCAAATATATGCGCAATGATTGTATGAAAAGAGATTGCATTCTAATATTATTTCAGAAGTATGCTTTTATTTTGATTATTACTGTGTATTACTACTACCCACGAAGACAGTGAAGGTGTAGCCGTAAGGTTGCAAGTCTGTGGTAACGAATTCAATCTAAATCATATTATTCATACGGGTGGACTCATATAACGGATACATGCCGGCGACCTTTTGTAGATCATCTATAGATACGGCTGACTGTGTTTAACGACATACAATGTCGGAGAACCATCTGTTTGATCTTTCTAGTATCACGTACTTGTCATGTGTTTAGTGTACCAAGTGCTGGAGACTTTTGAAACATATAGATTCATACAGGTGACTTGTGTTACGAATACCATTTGTGGAGACTTCTGTAGATCATCTATATATACGGCTGGACTCGGTAACGAATACAATGCTGGATTAGACATCTGCAGATGATTTTACGGTACGTGGCTTGGACGCTTGGTTGTTAACGATATTCAATGCTGGAAACTTGTGAAAACACATACATAACGGGCGACTCTTGTAACAATATTAGAAATGCTGGAAACTTATGACACATACAGATTCAAATGGGTGACTCGTGTGTAACGAATACAATGTGGAGACTCCTTTCCGCGGCGGAATATTGGGCAATATGACAGTATTGGCACACTTTCATTTTAATATTCCCCCCTTTAACTGGGTCTCAGAAAGAATGGCAAAACTACTTGGCAAAGGGGTCTATGGCTTTGACTGTTCAAGATTAGATCTGAAATTCAGTTGGCAAATCGTCTTTTGCTTACATGTTTTTGTTACATTTCCTCGTTACTGTTCACAAAGTAGTCTGCCCAAGTTTTCTATTGTAAACCATGTAACAATTCAATAACATGATGTCTCTATCTTGCTAGGGTTATAAACCAGACCGGTACATTTGCTCCAGGCCAGCCAAATTGCTGGCTGTAAGCCATTTAACCATGTTCAAGGTCATGTTACCTTTTGTTGATTTTTCAATTCAA
This sequence comes from Chlamydomonas sp. ICE-L, assembly GCA_013435795.1. NCBI lineage: Eukaryota > Viridiplantae > Chlorophyta > Chlorophyceae > Chlamydomonadales > Chlamydomonadaceae > Chlamydomonas > Chlamydomonas sp. ICE-L. The sequence goes on from JACBWV010000291.1 coordinate 33,356, forward strand.
ACCAGATTCAGGTGAATGACTCAAATAGTAGCAATGATTTATGTGCTGGGCATAGCACCAAGAATACCATTGGCCTCTACACTATCATCGCCCGGGTGCAATCAAACAAGTAGACTGAACCCTGCAAATAAATAGAGTAGGCATAGTGCTTGCAATCGTGAGGCACATAACTAATTTAAGCTTAACTGCTTACATTTACTGACCACTGACTGAGCAGGCTGGCCTAGTCCCAGGCTAGCGATATTGAGATTATATATCAGATAAAGATATATATAGTATGTATTAAATATAATACTAAGTTGGTCGGCGCCGGCGAAGTTCAGTTCAGTAAGTGGCTGGTGCCGAGCTCTACCTATTGGCCTGCCAACCTTGCCAAATCTACAGCACAAGAATTGAGCCCTGCAGATCAGCTATAGCAAGGCTAGGTGCCCGCAATCTGAGCACATCACGTATTCAGACATGGACGCACTTTATTATAGCCAGACCTATAAACTCGCAGCTTCCTAGGAGGTATACATATATAATCATTAGGTTGTGCGCCTGCATTTTTACAGACAGCAATGCTTTGGGGCCACTCTAGCTATATCGGCATACGCATTCACAACCCCCCCCCCCCCCACCCCCCCTCACACACACACACCACACCACACACCTACTCAACCCTCCGCCACCACCACACCCACCCCAATGCATCCCCCCCCCCACCCACCTGACCACCACCCTTGTGGCTGCCATATACCCCTGCTGGCAGCGCCCACCCCATCTACCTACACCCTGATGCGACGCCCACCCCTCATGGCTGTCCCCCCCCACCCTGAAACAGTGTAATATCTGGACGTTGAGGATGTGCCCTTGACAAGTAACGTGTATGAATGTCCGCAAGTGTATGTGTAGTACCAACGTGTAATGGTAATGTCAGATGTATCTGGTATGAAAGGTTAATGGCGATCCTATGTACATCATGCTTACTCTGTCTATTGCTTCTGCTCTGGAGAGGATGTTCTAGAGGGAGAGAATGAGAGGGAGAGGAGGGGAGAGAGGGGCGGTGGAGGAGGAGGGATCGAGAGGAGGGGTGATACATGGAAGGTGAGATGGGAGAGCGGATGTAGGGAGACAGGTATGAAGGGTAGGAGGGAGAAGGAGAGATGGGGAGGATGAGGGAGAAGGAGAG
>JACBWV010000362.1:0-49495 GCA_013435795.1 Chlamydomonas sp. ICE-L
CCACCCCCACCCCCCACCCCACCCCCCCTCCCCCTCTCTGTAGTTAAGTTGGGGGGGGGGGGGGGGGGGGGGGGGGGGGGGGGGGGCGGGCGAGAAGACTTCAGTCCCTGGGCGATTTCTCCTCCCGTTTTACAGCATAGGGTACTCCATCTTCTCCCTCCTTCTAAGTAGTAAACGTCTTCGCTCCGTTCTCTCGCTACATTTCCGCCTGTCCGCTCCAAACAGTGATGAGTAGCAACTACGCACGCACAGGCGTACCTGTCGACCGACCACCGGACACTGTACCATGAAATCCATGATACTCCGAGGATCTACCAATGCGCTTCTGCAATCCCAAAGAATGGCCGCACTCGTTCATTTGGAGTGTTTGCAATCCAGCAGCAAGTATGTTCTGATCACAGGTACGTCAGTTGTGTGGGGGAGGTCGGGGTTCAGGTGGGGGGTGGTAGTGGCGGTCCATCTGTGTGTGGGGGTGGGGGCCTGGGGTAAGATGGATTAAGTGTTGGTGATGGGGGGGGTGGTCTGTGGTGTGATTGTTTGTGTGGTGCTTGTTTTCTGTGTTGTGTTTGTTATGTTTGCTTGTGCTTGCATGTGTATGGTGTTTGTTTGCGTGTGTGTGTTGTGCGGTTTTGCCGTGTTTGTTTTTATATATTATTCCGTTGGTGTCTGTGTTTGTGTATTTATTTTGACGTGTTTGCGGTTAGTGTATTTATGTTTTTGTGTGTATGTGGTATGTGTATTTGTGTTAGTGTATTTATGTTTGTGTGTGTATGTGCTGGAGTTTGTGTTTTTGGGTATTTGGGTACCAGAATGCACTTGCAGAGAACACTTACAAACACACGCAGACACACACACACACATCGACTTACACACCACACACACACACCACCTCCCCCCCCCCCCCCCCCCCCCCCCCCCCCCCCCCCCGCCCCCCCCCCCCTGCTAGCCTCCTGATCAGTGCAATTAATAACGTACGTTCTATGTATGTTGCGTGAAATCCCCTCTGAGCTTGATGAACCCAAGTGTTGAACTAGCACGTTGAACCCCCCCTGCAGAATAAGGAACAACGGACGGAAACGATATTTGGCAGCCAACACCCTACTAAGGGCCGCCCGGCGCCCAAAACTGAAAAGTCAGATTTCTATCAGTGGCCGAAGCATTAGCCCTGCCCATTTCGCAAGCCTTCTCCGCAATGATAATCAATAATCCCATAATTTTAATATGTGTGGGGGGAGCAGTATGGCTGTGTAGGATAACATAAGCCACGGACCCAATCCGTTGAAATGAAAGATCTAGCTCATGAAACCCTGACCTTGATGTACCCTTGAACAACCCTATTCCGTTTCGATGATTGGCTCATGAAATTTTATGATGGGCTCGTTGAAATCATAAGTGCAGGGTTTTGAAATCACCTACAGGAGCACTCAGTGTTTTGCGGTCGCTGTCAACCGCCATGGTAGCTTTGACCAGGTAAAGTAGCATCTCGTTCCCTACCATGTAAGACAGGATCCCTTTATACACGCCCTACTAGCATTATCATTACTTCCAAGAATCCTGTTTGTCCACCACCCATGTGCTAATTATGTAACGTACTTCAAGGCCTCATATGAGAGTGGTGCAGTCCTAGTGTGTACATGTATACACACTAGAATTAACGTTAATTAACTTTGATCACAGTTTAATTGAATGTAATAAAATCAAATTAAATAACAAACAAACGTTAAATACAATGAAATCAAAATCATTAAATCAATTGAATTCAGAATTCCTGATAATTTTCGCTCGGGACGCGCCTGAATTCTAGTGTCTACTTCTGTACAATGGCGGGTTTTTCAGAACATATCGTTGCACGTCTCATACGCATATTTCATAGGGTCCTCTACACTCGCTAATTATATTCCAGAACATGAAACCAATAAAGCCAACGACTGTTAGTCATTAGCGGGTAACATCCCTCAAGGCCGCGTAAAAAATCAGAAATGCAAGACCAATGATCAGATATATTTGATCGCTATATGTGATGGCCGCTCTATTCTCTATGAAGTGCCGTCCTGTTTGTTGTAGCCTCGTCGCCAGCGTGTAGATGCTTTTTGTTAAGTGCCCGCTAAAGTTGCTGCACCTGCTTAGCCTCCCTCGCCTCGGGTGGGGGGCATAGTGCAGGTGCGAATGAATTCGCCGTCGTAATTGCGACTTCTTGGAAGGCTGCAGGATAAAATTGATAGTTAGGACTAAGACAGAGATTAATAATGCTGACAAGAGTTCGAGTAGTCATAAAAGATAATCGCAACTATTGCGGGCATGAGGCGCTAAGGGGCAGCCGTCAGGGAGGGAGGTGTAAACATCACAGCTGCAATTTCGGGTGGCGTGGCTTAGTGAAAATCAGTATATATAATAGCGCTCTGTCAGCGGTTTAGCGTGTGCGCGGCGCGTGGTCGTCCCCTTTTGGCCTAGCCGCTTGGGGTTTTGGTTCCATATCTTGCCGACCTGTCGCCCAGGTGGCAGCCAGTCTGGGATCTCGATTTTTCGGCGCAGCCACAGGAACGATTGCCTCTCTGCCGTCCACCCACCTGCACCCGCACCCGTCCAAGGTTACCCGGCTTGATGCGCTGCTTTGCACTGCTCTTCCTGAGCCTAGCCGTTATGATACGCGAATTTTCCTTCGCACATCAGCTATTTTCGGTGCTCGCTGCCTGAGTCCCGCTATATTCAACAGTGTAGCCTCTCTTTGTCTGCCCAAACTCTTTCCCACAATTTTCGCTGCCCCTGTCAATAACTTCGCATGCAACTCCCCCCGTCGCAGCATTCCCTAGGCCTTCTCCTGCGCTCTCACGCACTCTTGCCCGCTCACTGACTGCCATTCGCTGACGTGGCCAGGGGCAGTGGTTTCAGGATAACCCGTTACGGAGTAACCCGTTTTCGGATCTCGATTTTCCGAGACCTGTCGCTGACGTGGCCACGGGGGTCGAGACCTGTCGCTGACGTGGCCACGGGGGTGGTCCGCCCGTCGGTACGACGGGCTCAGATGCTAGTGTCCTTGAAGATTTACTTCGAAACTGACACGTCATCGAATCACGTGTTGTGACTGTTGTGCCATACGCACAAAGCAATGAAGTAGCAGTTTGTTGTCGCAACAGGAGGGGCAGTCGCAAAACAGGCGACAGGCCTTCACACAAACCTTGTTTTCGAGGAATGCTATTTCTAATTTACGCAGTTCGAGCACATTCAGCTCTGTCTATGCTTCCTACCGATCTTGGAATGAGGGGCTACACTCGGCAGGAACGCGAGAATCGCCACCAAGAGAGCCAATACGCAGCAATTTCCTTCACATACGAGAGCGTATTACATCTCGCGAGTTAATGAGCGATCAAGGTAACAGTGGTCGAGCTTCTGTATCCGCGAATATATGGGTGGAACGGGATGGTATGGGTCCGTCGCAAAGATACACTCTTTTCGAACCATGGCTCAAGCCTGACGACACCTGATCGGTACGATAAAATACAAATACGCATATAATCAATCCATTGGCTATATCCGCGCAAAACGGGCCTTTCCCCGAGTGTGGTCAACACCTACCTGGATATCAGGAGGACAATGCTCATCCTCATATGGGGACTCTCCGTACTTTCGGCTGGCGGAATGTGGATGGGAATTGTTAGGTTAGCTAAGCGAGCTGGACTGGCGCCATGACGCAATGCGCGCAGGTTCTTTTGGCAATTTGTAAAAGTGAATGAAAGAGAATGTATCTCCGATATCCTCTCTCCTCTGCTCTCTCACTCTCTCTCTCTCTCTCTCTCTCTCTCTCTCTCTCTCTCTCTCTCTCTCTCTCACTCTCTCTCTCTCTCTCTCACTCTCTCTCTCTCTCTCTCTCTCTCTCCTCTCCTCACACATTCTTTCCAGGGTTTTCTTTTTCGTTTTTTGTCCCCCCCTCATATAGCTATACTGGTTCCGGAGCCATCTGCACCTGGTAGTCCCTTAGCTATTTATCGCTATTTCCATTGGCCACATTTTGGTGGTTGTGTGTGAGTGGGGTGGGGTGGGGGGGGGGTGGGGGCGGGGGGGGGGGGGGGGGGGGGGGTGGGGGGGGGGGGTCAGGGGTCGAACCGACGGCTGGACCTCCTCGGCTCCTCCCCACGTTTCCTGGCAAGTTTGCCCGAAGTGAGAATGCAGCAACGGGGGGAGCATGTTGGGCGCAGCATCTCGCGAGCGGACCCCCCCACCCACTCATCAACCCAACAGTAGGTCGGCTCCTACAAAACAAGCACATCGCAGCAGGAATAAATGCGATGCCCATCAGCTATGCCCGCGCTGGACTGAAAGGGTTGGAGGAAACAGGTGGGAGCAGCTGTCATGACGTACGAAATTGTCAGGCGTTAATGCCGACAGCGAGCAGAAGGGGACGCATCCTCGCCCAGTGCAAAGCATTGGCTGACATTGGCTCGCCCAGTCAGAGCTTTATTCATGTTGCGAGTGAAAAAATGGGCGGCAAGCATTCAATTCAACTGCAGCAGTTGTAAGAGTCGTGGAGGAAAAGCTTCTTCATAAGCCACTGATGTTTGGCCAAGCCTATGATTTCCGGGATGGAAAAGCAGTCAGCGGGCGAGGAAGAATGATAGCGCAGGAGGAGGAGAAGAGATTGGGCCTCAACGGATTTGTTTGGCCACGACCGTGTTTAGGGGGAGCAAGTGCACTGATCATCCGAGTGGATACGGATGTGTTATCCGATAAATGCCGTAATTTCACTATACGGGTAGGGAAGCAAAATTGAATGGACGGGTAGGGAAGCAAAATTGACGGGTAGGGAGAGATGGGTAGGGAAGCAAAATTGAATGGTCGTCGAAGCGACCCCTCGCCTTTGGCCTGTTGTGTAACGGTCGTGTCAGGGTTTCTAGGTTCTAGTAGTAGCGGTTGGAACTTGGAATGTTCCAGGCTGGTGACTGCCCAGGCCAGGCCCCTGGATTCCCTGGCTGAGTCTGCTGGGCTGGCCAGATCTGTAACAGCTCAGGATGCTCCTTAGCAGCTTGGGGGGTTAGGCTAGGGAACGTGATGCGTGATGTGAGTTTACGTGTATGTTGATATGGGTGAACTAGCAGAACAAGTAGATGGTTACCTAAGTAGGGGATGTCGAGTAGCTTGGAAAGAACGTCTTCGTGGTGGGAGTAGAAGGGTTCGTTCCGAGTAGCTCGTGTCTATGTGCGCAACGTGTGCGTTGTGAGAGATGAGGCAGTACATGGGTACGGTACTGTATCATGTGCGTTCGTCACGTGGCTTACGGGTGAGGTGTACCCGTATGCCTTGCTGGACGGCCAGAGTACCCGTGAAGGGTTCTGTACCGTTACACTCCCCCCCCTCCAGAAGAGATGCGGACCCCGCATCTGATCATAAGGAAGTGGGATGTGAATACCAGTCGTAGTCGTATGTGCCGTGCTCAAAATATACTTGATGAATCAAGTTGGTTTCGGAGAGAACCATTTAACATCCCTTTTGAGTACTCCGGGAAAGATAACTTTATAAATAAAGCAATCTAACCGCCGTGTCGTATGCGTCGAGTGCGATGGGTAGGTGATGGGCCCGTTTTTTCGACGTACATCGGGACATAACGGGCGTAACACGTGATTTCCATGCATCGACGACGTGAGGCGCACTTTTCTTGACCGCTTTGGCGAGTTCCCAAGTGTCTTGCTCAATACCGAAGTCTTGCCATCGGACCAAGTATTCGAGACGCCGTTTGCTGGAAGTGCCTATGACACGCGATTTCTCGCGCATGATGCATTGGATATTCCAAATCGGAGCGCCGTCGGAGTCAAAGTCCAGCGGTTGTCCCACATGGACAACGCCATCGGAGCGCCAATGCTTTATCAAACCCACGTGAAACACGGGGTGGATACGCATCATCTTGGGCAAAGCCAAGCGGCACGCCGTGACTTGCCGGACGACTCCGGTGACCTCGTCGCATGGACCAATGCATTCCGTAATCGTATAGGGGCCAACAAAACGAGGCGTAATTTTTGGTTTACCCGTTGCTTTGAACTTCATATTGCGGGTGGACAAGAGAACTTTATCCCCAAGGTTGAAGAAAACCTCCGTTCGTCGCTTATCGTAATGGGCTTTCTGCCGATCTTGAGCGGCTTGCATGCATGCCTTGCATTGATCTTGTCGTTCAATGTGATCGGCCCACCAATTGTTGGCAGCCGGACATTTCGATTCGACTTCCGCTCTAAGCGGCGTCGTAGGGTCGTAACCAAGGTACGCCCGAAACGGGGTGTTCTGAATGGACTCTTGGTAGGAATTGTTGATTGCAAATTCCACCAGCGCCAAGGACTGATCCCAATCGTCGTGGTATGGCCCCACGTAGTGGCGAATCATGTCCTCGATGACTCGGTTCATGCGTTCCGTCTGACCGTCAGTTTGAGGATGAAACGCAGTTGAAAACGCTTGTCGCGTGCCCATTAATCAATGGAGAGCCACGCCGAAATGCCCGGTAAATCGCGCATCGCGATCACTCAGGAGTTTCTTTGGGATACCATGATAGCGGATGACACGATTCAGGTATAGGGAAGCGAATTCCTCTGCGTTTATCGTTGTATGACAAGGTTCGACATGAACCATTTTCGACAGTTTGTCGACGAATACCGCGATGGCATCATGGCCAGAAGACGTAGGCGGGAGCGCTGTGATGAGGTCCGTGGAGACACACTCCCAGAATTTCTCATGTCGTGAGCTTCGCGGATAATGTCCATGCGAAGGGCTGCGTCAAGGGGGACACACAAAAACTGGCGTCCGTACTTGTTCTTCTTGAACCAGTAACCGTTCCTGGAAAACTTATCGCGAAGGCGCTTGCAGCCCGGCGTGAAGTTCGAGTCTCGTTTGTATCCAGCCTAAATTCGATCCATGATGGACGAAGAGGAGGGAGTCGACGCAGCGGGCGTATGCCGACTGCGTCGTCGCGTTTCCTTGACCGGAAACGAAGGGACGGGGAGGACAGTCGGTGGGCGGGGAAGGATATCCACGACCGCGGGACCGACTGCAATCGGGCGCTGCTTTCTCGATCGAGGCCTGCATTCGCTGACCAAGAGAGAGAAGACTAACAGCTGGTGCGCAACCGCGACGTAAGCGGGGGCAGAGAGGTTAGGATTGCGACTGACCGGGTCTGCCATATTATTGCGACCCGCGCGATATTCCCAAGTATAGCTGAAGGGCGCCAGGTCCTCCTGCCATCGGCCCATGCGTCGTGAAAGGACCGCCTTTGTGTCAAAATACGTGAGCGGATTGTGGTCAGTGACCAATGTCATGTGGGAACCTTCGAGGTAGCATCGCCACTCGGTCAACGCGTGAACGATTGCTAGCATCTCTTGTTCCGTCGTAGTATAATTCAGCTCCGCTGGGATATACTTCTTGCTGGCGAAGGCGATGGGGTGTTTATCTTGCAAGAGCACCGCGCCGGTACCGAGCAAAGATGCGTCGGTAATGACTTCGAAAGGTTTGCTGAAATCCGGCAGCGCGAGGACTGGAGCGGATAGCAAAGCTTCCTTGAGGCCTTTGAATGAGACGAGATGTTCTTCTTTGAACAAGGAGCCGAGTTCACCCTTGATGTTAGACAAGGTTTGAAGCGGGGCAGCGAGAGACGAATAGCCTTGGATAAATTTGCGAAAATAATTGCACAAACCGAGGAATGAGCCGATCTCTTTCGCCGTTTTCGGAGTAGGCCAGTCACGGACTGTGCTAACCTTGCGTGGATCAACTTTAATTCCGTCGCGTCCAATGTAATGACCCAGGAATTTAACTTCCGTTTTGTTGAAGGAACATTTGGAGAGTTTCGCGTAGAATTCGTTGTCCTGGAGGACGTTGAGAACTGTGGCCAAGTTGGCTAAGTGCTCCGCCGGAGTGCGTCCGTAAACCAAGATATCGTCTAAGTAGTACACGACGAACTTGTGCAAGTAGGGCGCGAATATTTGGTTCATGACCGCTTGGAATGTGGCCGGTGCGTTTTCCAAACCCATCCCAAGGACTTTAAATTCAAACTGACCCATTGGGGTTGTGAACGCAGTCTTCGGCGCGTCCTCGTCCGAAATTCGTATTTGGTAATAACCAGACGTGAGGTCTAGGGAACTGAACAAAGTAGCTCCACCTAGACGATCAATGGTCTCGTCGATGCGGGGAAGGGGATATCTATTTTTAATCGTGATGTTGTTGAGTGCTCGCCAATCGCAAACAACACGGTATCCCGTTCCACACGGTTTTGCTATGATCATAATTGGCGAACCGTACGGGGACGAGCTCGGGGCGATGAATCCGTGCTGCAACAGGTCGGAGACGTATTCCTCACATAGTAAAGTCTCGGCTGGACTCATGCGACGATTTCTGCGATATGGTGCGTAAGCATTGCCTTGCGTTTTGATGACGTGAGGAATAACTCGATGGTTAGGAGTCCCCATAGGCAAATTGTTGAAGACGTTGCGATACTGCCATAGGAGAGCGCGCAGGTCGTTGGCCGAGATGAGTGTTTTATCATCGTGGTCCCGTATGTTGTCGCGGATCCAATTTTCGAAATCCATGCTTGCCACCGGGGGACCAGGTAAAGGCCCTTCGGAAGGCAATAATTTTGTCAGCAATTTCGCCCGTTCATCGGCAGTTACGTTAGACGCCGGCAAATCCGCTCGGGATTCGCGGACATTGACCATGACATGGTTAGCGCCAGCTTTCAAAAGCTTTGCTGCCTTGCGACCAGTAATGACTGGGTCGTCAGTCGACTTGCCCGAAAGTGCCATAGTGAAGAAGGAAAGAGCCGTTTCGTCCCGCTGCCTGTTTATAGGTGTCAAACAGCAGCCGTACCGTTTGAGCGACAATGTCATGCGATCGTAGTCTAGGACGGCCTTTTCGTCGCGCATCCAGTCGGACCCGAGGATTAGGTCTAATCCTCCGGGAAGTTTGTCGACGACATGGGCGAACACTTTGCCAACATATCGTTGTATGTGTATAGGGAGCGAAACCGTCCCGCGGATTTTGATAATCCCGTCGTTAGCGCAAGTGAATCCGTCGCGTTCGTTTCCCAAGGGCGGATGTGCAAACCGAGATCCTCAGCCGTTTGCTTTTCCATAAGACAACCTGTCGCGCCGGAGTCTGCCAATGTGAGTAATTGCTTCGCTCCTGATCGGGCGTTGAATAGCATATCGGGGGCAGTTGCGGAGTTGACTTCGTATACACGATTGGCTCGCGTCATGAGCATGGGGGAAGTGTTCGTATTTCGTTGTGCGTGATTGCGACGGATGCACTTCGTTGACCGTCTGGCAGCGATTTGTTTTTCGCGAACTTTGGGATCCAATGCCTCCGACCACCAGTGTTTTTTTCGACGGGTTTCAACAGGACTGGGGATGCCCTCCTCAGGTGCGGGGCCAAAGTATACTGCCTTGGTCACGTCGTCGATCGCGTGCCAATCCTTTTTGATTTGGACGGCCCGTTCGGAGTCGGGAGGGTCATACCATACTTGGATGGTGACCTTATTCGAAGGTGACCCCTTGGGGCGGGGTTTCATATGGTGATCGAACGATTGATACTCCTTAAATAACTCCATACCTTGGAGGAGACTGGAGACATGTTTATCGTTACTTGCATTTTTTGGGAGGATGCACATACCGGATGTGTCGAAGGGTGCATCGTTTTTGCATTCCCAATAGTGTTCTAACACCGACACGACGTCTTCCGGAATGGGGTGCGCGTATATGAACTCGTTTGCGATGGAGACACGCATGCCAAACTCCGTAGAGAACTTCAGTGGACAAGGGGACGACAAGGTATTAGTAGAAGTTACATCAATGGTTGGGGTTAAGCCCAAGCTAGAAAACAGTTCCTCTTGAACTTGTAACAAGAGCTCAAGTGGCTCTACTACTACTACTTTATCGCCGCTAAGTACACGATCCAGGGTTGTCCATACCTGACCGGCCGATTCCTATTCCCAAATCGGGATGAGACCGTTGCCATCAAGGGCCCAGTCGGGGCACGTAGTCTCATTGAGGGCCGGCCAGTTAGGCAAGTCCCGCGTGCGGCAGCGTCCGTCAGCATTCAGCGACCGCACACATGTCCTCATGTAGCGGAAGCAGAAGAAGCAGCGAGCACCATTCTGAAGCCAGATGGTCTGCCCGACGCTGACCCATTTGTTCATATGCATGGCGTTCTGGGGGTCTTGACCCAAAAAGTCGGGGGTCCGCGGCCCGATGGGCTGTGAACGGGCCCAACCAGCACCCTGTCCGTATCCTCCGCGACCACCACGGCCCGCGTCGCGGCTAATAGAGCCTTTCCCGAACGTGCGATCAGCACCTTGCAAACTGAGGACCTGCGGCCTTGGCGATCCACCCAGCTTGCCGTTGTGCGCCGGCTGCGTCGCACGACGTCCTCCACCACCTCGGCCACCTGCCGGGTTGCGACTAAAGTTTGGCGCCAGCTTGGGGCTCTTGGCTGGGCGAGAGTTCATCTCCCCGCCGTCGTCGGTGGCTACTCCCTGCGAAGAGAAAGAATCCGTGTCAATATCGGAGGGGGGTGATTTGGTAAATTGGACGCGATTGAAAGCAAGGTCCTTACCCGGGTACTTAGTATCCGCTAGGCGCTTGAATGGATACCTCGATTTCTGGTTAGCGTAACCTCCCCTCTGATGGCGATCGTGCTTGTCCGTCAAGGACTTGCCACGAGCGGCGACAACTTTCCTTGCCTCGTCCAATTGCAGATAGCGGAACAAATCCTCCATCGTTTCGAACATAGTACCAGACTTGCGCCGAGAGTGTGCACCGGCGCGGAGTTCATCGGAGAGTCCAGTGCGAAACAAGTTTAACTTTTCGCGATCGGTGAGATCGGGGACTTTGCGAAATTCCGACTTGATGGCGTGGTAATAATTCTGCAAGGATCGAGTATCTTGGCGGAAACCACCTTCGTGTAGTCTGGTGAGAGCGACGTGTGATTCCGTCAATAGCTCGGGCAGGAGGAGCGATTCCGCCCATGCCACGATTCCCATGAAATCCAACCCGTCCAACTCATCGCTAGACCATGCCTCGTCGTAAGTGATGCGGAGTTGGCCATTGAATGCGCCTGACAGATGTGGAACAATGCGCCCGAAAGGACCAAGGTAACCGTCGGGGAACTGGAGCCCCATGATTGTGTGCACATTGAATACCCATCGGCGCAACTTAGCCCTAGTGCATTTGTCCGACAGTTTGTGTTCAATGAGACGTAATTCCTTTCTCATTTCAGTAACACGTTTGGAGAACCCATTGTCGTGATCAGGGTGACGAGTGGCGCGGTTAGCGGAAGGAGGGGTGATCGGGTCGGGCTCACCTGGCGGGCCTTCTGGGGCCAGGTGTGTTCCTGCGCGAACCTGTTGCGTCGGTGAAGGTGTGTCTGCGGGCAGCGTAGCTGCGCGCTTTGCACGAGGTCGAACAGCGGCCGGGGAAGCCACCGTAGGTGCCGCTGGCGTCGTTGGGTGCTCGGGCTGAGTAGCCCGAGGAGCGCGAATAGAGGTCGGGTCGCCAGGTGGAACCTGGAGAGGCGAACCTGGGGAATCGGCTAAGTCGTGGTCCGATGACGAGTAATCGGAGACCGAAAAGGGGCCGACGGGTGTTAAGGGAGCGGCGGTAGGCGCTGTCGGCGGGGAAGGGGTAGCGCCCCCCCGCGGAATCGAACCACGTTGCATTTTGCCAGTAAGGCCACCCGAAGGGGCATAGACGTCGGGGAGTTGAAAGGGTTCTGGATGAAACGCCGGGGCTAACTGAGCGACAGCTAGTTTATCAAACAACCCTGAATTCCCCGTAACCCGCACCTGCCTGTCAGGTGCACGAGGCAACGTCTCGTCCATTTTGTCGTCGTTTGCCTCCGCCGTAGGGTAGTGGGGCTTCAGCTTAGTGCCCTTGAGGGCGGCGTCCTTGTCGGCGATGTCTTTGATGTTTAAAGGCATCAATTCCATCCACCTCTGCTTGAGCATCTTGCACGCCGTGTACAAACGGGTCATGCTGTCGCGGAGGTCATCCACCGCTTGCAGCGCATCCACGATGTTCTCAGGATCGCAGTCAAGGACGAGGCTGTCAGCGTAAGAGTTCATATGCACCGCCAACTTGGCGTCGGCATAAGGCGCGACAGGGTGGTCAGCAGAGTGGTAATACAGAAGACCATCCGACTTTGCAGCCTTGGCATACGTGGGCGACGCCTTGATCTCGCGACCACGCTGGAACGCCAGCTTGCGCGCAGCGATGGCCTCCTGAGCGGCGGTGTCGTCCTCACGAGCGGCCTGAGGCAGCGCATGCTTGCGCCCCACGGTCCTGCCGTTCCCGCACCCAACAAAGCGGGCGCCGCTGGAAGAACCGCCAGGGTCCTCAGTGTCCATTGGCACCGTCTCGTTGCGCGCAACAGTAGCTCGGTCCGCCGCGATCATTGCCATGACATCAGCCATGGTAATGGCGGCGGAAAATGCATCCGCAGGAGCAGCCATTGGGCGCTTACCATAGGCGACGTTCTCTCGAGTCAGCTGCGCGATGACCTCAGTCAAGCGAGCGTTTTCAGCGAGAGCGGGGGCGAGCGCTGCATGGGGGGAAAGACGTGGCGAGTTAGACAATGGCGTCGGTAAAGTAGGAAACAGGGTGCGATTCACGGGCAAAACATTGGGAGGTGTAACCAATCGGGAAGGTGAGTCCTCAATATGATCAAATGGATTGCAAACCGAGAATGGTGGGCTCGTCCTATATTTGTCAGGCGTCAAACTGCGCTCACCTGCTTGAGAATGAGCGAGGTCGGCCTGCGCCGCACCGAGCTCGGACTCCTTAGTCGCCAGCTCGGCGCACCAAAAAAACCCTTGCGTGACGCCTGTGATCCGCGCCCGCTTCATAGCGAGCGCTGAGCTCCTCAAGGGAAGACTCAGACAGCGGCGTTGTCGACGGCGTCGTCGTCGGAGCCATGCCCGCGCGCGGAGGCGGGGCAGCGGGCGGGGCACCCGAGGGTGCCGCTAGACCATTGAGGCCGTCAACCAGCGGTTGCAGCGTACCCACTGACACAGATGGCCGCGCTTCGGCGGACGCGGACTCATCCCGCGTAGCACCGAGCTCAGTGTCGGGCTCAGTGTTAGAAGACCCCATCCCTTCGGAATTGGTGTCGACCACTGACATCGTAGGCTGGACAGCCGCGTCGTCGGTCACCTAGGTGGTTTTGTGTGATGCCATTCTGCGTAAGCAACAGAACAAGTCAGTAGGCTGGACAGGAATGAGTGGTGGGCGAGGGAGGGAGAATTACACGCAACTCCAGGATGCCAAAATTCACCTGCCACAGGGACTCGTAAATTTTGCGAGCGTAACGAGCTGATAATGCCTCAAGCGTAACTGTAATGACGCGTTCGTCCAGAATACGATGAGGGAAATTAGCACTGCGAAGGCACTGACAACAGGGCAAGCAAGGAAGTACACCGACGAATCGAAATGCGCGACAGGATGAGCAAGATAGCAGGTGGGCAGCACGAATAATTAATGCAGCAAACCGTGAGAGCTGCAGGACAGGCTCGCAAAGCACCCTAATTAAAGCAAGTACAGCCGAGGTGGCCCATGGAGCCGATGCTGCACTAATGATCAATCCGCGAGGGAGATGCTCGGGAATAACTCGTTAGAAGCTATGACCAAAAGGACATGACGTGAACGCAAGAATCGAGAACGTAGGCAGACAGGGGCCGGCAGGCTAAGATAAGATGCCCATGCAAGACAGGTCGCAGGCGGCCTAGTGCGTGTCGAGCCGAACAGGACCGTTCACTGCGAGAACCGAGAAGGCGCTACGTGTATCCGTAGCCACAGGTAAGAGCAGGAACAAAGAGCAGCAAATGCCAGAAAAGTTGACAGGATGTCCTGGCGGGTGCTATTTATTCGAAAGAAAATGCGTATGCGTGCGTATGTGTATGCGTGAGGTCCCTAAGGAACGAAACCAGCTCCGCTACCAGTGTAACAGCTCAGGATGCTCCTTAGCAGCTGATATATAAATCAGTCAATAACACCCCCCCCAAATCAAGGTATTCTTGAGCTCAATAATTCCTGGAATTAACTGAGGGGCATAAGGAAATAATAATATAAAGGCTAGTAAGACTTTTGAGATGGTTGCTAATAGCTGATATGAAAGACTGTGAATAATAAATTATTTGGGTCAGGATTCAAGGGGGTATAGCACATTAGCAGATGTCTTCAAAGAAATGTCAGTCTACTAAAGTAGCTGGCCCTGTAACGGTACAGAACCCTTCACGGGTACTCTGGCCGTCCAGCAAGGCATACAGGTACACCGTAAGCCACGTGACGAACGCACATGATACAGTACCATACCCATGTACTGCCTCATCGCTCTCAACGCGTACGTTGAATACATAGACACGAGCTACTTGGAACGAACCCTTCTACTACTCCCACGAAGACGTTCTATCCAAGCTACTCGACATTCCATACCTAGGTAACACCCTTACTGTTCTGCTAGCTTACGCATATCGACATACATATAAACATACATCACGTAGCCCGTTACTCTAGACTAGCCCCTCAAGCTGCTATGTGCATCGTGAGCTGTTACACTGGTCACGGAGCTGGTTTCGTTCCTAGGGACCTCACGCATACGCATACGCATACACACGCGTACGAAGTTCACCCTTTTCTTCGAGTTTCGCGCAACGCTCGACCCACCAGTAAGTTTCAGGCGGCTTTTCTGTACTTGCTCTACTCCCCGTTAGCATTACTGCTTTGTACCCTGACGCCGCGCAGTGTCGCACTGGATTGCTGTCTCGCATTGGCGTCAGATTGAGTTTTCTCTGTTCTGCATGGCTAGCCTTGCCTTTTCTCCGGTCTAGCCCACCTTGCATGGCTTACGACCTCGATCTTACACGCCACGTTCTGACCTCTTGGTCTACGCTTAATTAGTGCAATTCTTGTGCGCGGTTTTCCTCTAACAGTCCATCAAGCAGCAGAGGCTTCGGGCCAGCCTTGACTGTACTTGCGAGTCATTTCGTACTTCGCTTGGTCATCCTGCCTCCATGGTGCATGCATGCAATGCCTGATTGTTTGTGCACTTTCCTTTCGCCCTGCTTTCACTGCTCGCACTCGGTACCGACCCTGTCTGTGTCGCGGTAGCATTTGTCAGGTTCGACCCGCCCTGTGCTGCATTTGGCCTGTCTTGCATGGGCGTTCTCCCATAGCCTGCCCTGACCTTGCATGGCCTACGCCCTCGATTCTCAACGCCGCATCCTGGCCTTCTGGTCATAGCCTCTATCAGCTTTAGACACTTCAAGAGTGGAGAGATACTCGCAGCGGTCAAACGCGCCAATCTTTTAACGCAAGATGAGAATAATTAAAGGGACTGGGGACACACATAAGACCCCAGTGGAGGAAAGGAAGCAAGCCTGGAACCTAACTAGGGTACAGGCTATACAGCACGTGTTAGGGGATCAGGGGGCGCAGCCCACCAGAAGAGCTGTCACCGTGTCATGAAGGATGACACAGTCTACGGGAAGCTGTTACTATCTACAGCTATAGTTCTAAGGAAGTACAGTAGTAGTCAACAAGACATAAAACGATCGAGTGAACCGCAATTGATGCTGATAGCCTCTAAGGCTACATTCGTGAGCTTTAACCTCGCGGTTGGTTCCATAGCGCAGCATCGGCTCCAGTTGCCACCTGAGCCATACCTGCTTTAATTTAAGTACATCACGAGTCTGTCCTGCTGCTCTCAGTGCTTGCTGCATCTTACATTGGTGCTGTACACCTATTATCTTGCTCATCCTGTCGCGCAATTCGATTCGTCGGTGTCGTTGCCGTTGCCTGTCCTGCGGTCCGAGTCTTTGCTGTGCTAGTCTCCCTCATCGTATTCTGGACGAACTCGTCTTTACAGTTACGCTTGAGGCATTTTCAGCTCGTTACGCTCGCAAAATTTACTAGTCACTGGTGCATCTGATTGTCTGGCTTTCTAAGAGTTGCGAGTAATTACCTCCTCTTTCGCCCAACTCTCATCTCTGTCCAGCCTACTTACTTGTGTCGTCGCCTGAGCAGAATGACTCCACCCTGGGCTCCGACGCAGCTGCTGTGCTGTGCTGTGCTGTGCTGTGCTGTGCTGTGCTGTGCTGTGCTGTGCTGTGCTGTGCTGTGCTGTGCTGTGCTGTGCTGTGCTGTGCTGTGCTGTGCTGTGCTGTGCTGTGCTGTGCTGTGCTGTGCTGTGCTGTGCGTGCTGTGCTGTGCTGTGCTGTGCTGTGCTGTGCTGTGCTGTGCTGTGCTGTGCTGTGCTGTGCTGTGCTGTGCTGTGCTGTGCTGTGCTGTGCTGTGCTGTGCTGTGCTGTGCTGTGCTGTGCTGTGCTGTGCTGTGCTGTGCTGTGCTGTGCTGTGCTGTGCTGTGCTGTGCTGTGCTGTGCTGTGCTGTGCTGTGCTGTGCTGTGCTGTGCTGTGCTGTGCTGTGCTGTGCTAGGATAGGCTAGGCTAGGCTAGCCTAGCACAGCACAGCACAGCACTAGTAGCCTAGCCTAGCCTAGCCTAGCAGTAGCCTAGCCTAGCCTAGCCTAGCCTAGCACAGCACAGCACTAGTAGCCTAGCCTAGCACTAGTAGCCTAGCACTAGTAGCCTAGCACAGCACTAGTGCTAGCTAGCTAGGCTAGGCTAGGCTAGGCTAGGCTAGGCTAGGCTAGGCTAGGCTAGGCTAGGCTAGGCTAGGCTGTGCTAGGCTAGGCTAGGCTAGGCTAGGCTAGGCTAGGCTGTGCTAGGCTGTGCTGTGCTGTGCTGTGCTGTGCTGTGATAGGAAACTGCAAAGGGACAGCAGGCTAGAATTGCAGGGAAGCTGCTAGGAAACTAAAGGGGACTGCAGATAGGCTGCAGGCTAGGTTGCAGAGAGGCTGCTGGGAAACTAGAAGGAAGCTGCAGGTAGGCTGCATGCTAGGGTGCAGAGAGGCTGCTATGGGGCTGGAAGGACACTTCCAGGCTTGGTTAAATCTTGTGGAGATAACCTTGGTTACAAGAAGGGCATGATGTGAGGCTAGAGAATTTGTTCTAGGCAGGATGTCTGGATTATTCCCCCCATAATTTGGGTGAGCTGCATAGCTTGAACCGAAATTAAAACATAGACATCATGTAGAGACTAGAATAATCTTACATTCAAAAAATGGCAGCCTGTGAAAGTACATGGGGCAGTACAGGTGGTAGGCAATCTAAGAAATTCTAGAGTGTTCAAGTCTAATACAAGAGATGGGGAGCAATGTTTGTAACTATTAGGTGCCTGACATGCTAGGGAAACCGTCAAGGTCAAGCTGGTGGCAGATCTGGGCAAAGAACTCATCAAACGATTTGGGAGCCAGACTGGGTGGAGCAAGGATGTTGACAAAAGTGAAGTCCATAGGACTCCAGTCCATGCTGAGGCGGTTGACACAGCACTTTTCCTCCAGGATAGGCACAGCTCCTGGGGTCCATGATCATCGTTGGTCGAAAGGATAGTGCATAAGCATGTGCACTGGTCATGGCAGCCTGAAGACAGATGGCCCACTGTAGAGTGGGTCTGGCTGTGGTGGAGACAGTAGGATAGGCTTGTACCATCTGCTGGAGCCTGCCAATGTGCTTGATGATGGGGGCTTAGGCATCAGATGGCATCCTGTGCATTGACCTGTGTGGGAACTTTTCTTTCTCAGAATTCAGCATGGTTGGGAACCTGCTGGTGAAGGCAGTGATGAGTTGGGGAAGTGGAGGCCTGGGCTTGATATTGAAGGATGGTGAAGCAGGTCTGTTGTGCAGGTGGTGTAGGGTGCATCCAAATCTTGCCAGGTTGGTACTGTGCTGTGCTGTGCTGTGCTGTGCTGTGCTGTGCTGTGCTGTGCTGTGCTGTGCTGTGCTGTGCTGTGCTGTGCTGTGCTGTGCTGTGCTGTGCTGTGCTGTGCTATGCTGTGCTGTGCTGTGCTGTGCTGTGCTGTGCTGTGCTGTGCTGTGCTGTGCTGTGCTGTGCTGTGCTGTGCTGTGCTGTGCTGTGCTGTGCTGTGCTGTGCTGTGCTGTGCTGTGCTGTGCTGTGCTTGCTGTGCTGTGCTGTGCTGTGCTGTGCTGTGCTGTGCTGTGCTGTGCTGTGCTGTGCTGTGCTGTGCTGTGCTGTGCTGTGCTGTGCTGTGCTGTGCTGTGCTGTGCTGTGCTGTGCTGTGCTGTGCTAGGCTAGGCTAGGCTAGGCTAGCCTAGCACAGCACAGCACAGCACTAGTAGCCTAGCCTAGCCTAGCCTAGCAGTAGCCTAGCCTAGCCTAGCCTAGCCTAGCCTAGCACAGCACAGCACTAGTAGCCTAGCCTAGCACTAGTAGCCTAGCACTAGTAGCCTAGCACAGCACTAGTGCTAGGCTAGGCTAGGCTAGGCTAGGCTAGGCTAGGCTAGGCTAGGCTAGGCTAGGCTAGGCTGTGCTAGGCTAGGCTAGGCTAGGCTAGGCTAGGCTAGGCTGTGCTAGGCTGTGCTGTGCTGTGCTGTGCTGTGCTGTGCTGTGCTGTGATAGGAAACTGCAAAGGGACAGCAGGCTAGAATTGCAGGGAAGCTGCTAGGAAACTAAAGGGGACTGCAGATAGGCTGCAGGCTAGGTTGCAGAGAGGCTGCTGGGAAACTAGAAGGAAGCTGCAGGTAGGCTGCATGCTAGGGTGCAGAGAGGCTGCTATGGGGCTGGAAGGACACTTCCAGGCTTGGTTAAATCTTGTGGAGATAACCTTGGTTACAAGAAGGGCATGATGTGAGGCTAGAGAATTTGTTCTAGGCAGGATGTCTGGACTATTCCCCCCATAATTTGGGTGAGCTGCATAGCTTGAACCGAAATTAAAACATAGACATCATGTAGAGACTAGAATAATCTTACATTCAAAAAATGGCAGCCTGTGAAAGTACATGGGGCAGTACAGGTGGTAGGCAATCTAAGAAATTCTAGAGTGTTCAAGTCTAATACAACAGATGGGGAGCAATGTTTGTAACTATTAGGTGCCTGACATGCTAGGGAAACCGTCAAGGTCAAGCTGGTGGCAGATCTGGGCAAAGAACTCATCAAACGATTTGGGAGCCAGACTGGGTGGAGCAAGGATGTTGACAAAAGTGAAGTCCATAGGACTCCAGTCCATGCTGAGGCGGTTGACACAGCACTTTTCCTCCAGGATAGGCACAGCTCCTGGGGTCCATGATCATCGTTGGTCGAAAGGATAGTGCATAAGCATGTGCACTGGTCATGGCAGCCTGAAGACAGATGGCCCACTGTAGAGTGGGTCTGGCTGTGGTGGAGACAGTAGGATAGGCTTGTACCATCTGCTGGAGCCTGCCAATGTGCTTGATGATGGGGGCTTAGGCATCAGATGGCATCCTGTGCATTGACCTGTGTGGGAACTTTTCTTTCTCAGAATTCAGCATGGTTGGGAACCTGCTGGTGAAGGCAGTGATGAGTTGAGGAAGTGGAGGCCTGGGCTTGATATTGAAGGATGGTGAAGCAGGTCTGTTGTGCAGGTGGTGTAGGGTGCATCCAAATCTTGCCAGGTTGGTACTGTGCTGTGCTGTGCTGTGCTGTGCTGTGCTGTGCTGTGCTGTGCTGTGCTGCTGTGCTGTGCTGTGCTGTGCTGTGCTGTGCTGTGCTGTGCTGTGCTGTGCTGTGCTGTGCTGTGCTGTGCTGTGCTGTGCTGTGCTGTGCTGTGCTGTGCTGTGCTGTGCTGTGCTGTGCTGTGCTGTGCTGTGCTGTGCTGTGCTGTGCTGTGCTGTGCTGTGCTGTGCTGTGCTGTGCTGTGCTGTGCTGTGCTGTGCTGTGCTGTGCTGTGCTGTGCTGTGCTGTGCTGTGCTGTGCTGTGCTGTGCTGTGCTGTGCTGTGCTGTGCTGTGCTGTGCTGTGCTGTGCTGTGCTGTGCTTGCTGTGCTGTGCTGTGCTAGGATAGGCTAGGCTAGGCTAGCCTAGCACAGCACAGCACAGCACTAGTAGCCTAGCCTAGCCTAGCCTAGCAGTAGCCTAGCCTAGCCTAGCCTAGCCTAGCACAGCACAGCACTAGTAGCCTAGCCTAGCACTAGTAGCCTAGCACTAGTAGCCTAGCACAGCACTAGTGCTAGGCTAGGCTAGGCTAGGCTAGGCTAGGCTAGGCTAGGCTAGGCTAGGCTAGGCTAGGCTAGGCTAGGCTAGGCTGTGCTAGGCTAGGCTAGGCTAGGCTAGGCTAGGCTAGGCTAGGCTGTGCTAGGCTGTGCTGTGCTGTGCTGTGCTGTGCTGTGATAGGAAACTGCAAAGGGACAGCAGGCTAGAATTGCAGGGAAGCTGCTAGGAAACTAAAGGGGACTGCAGATAGGCTGCAGGCTAGGTTGCAGAGAGGCTGCTGGGAAACTAGAAGGAAGCTGCAGGTAGGCTGCATGCTAGGGTGCAGAGAGGCTGCTATGGGGCTGGAAGGACACTTCCAGGCTTGGTTAAATCTTGTGGAGATAACCTTGGTTACAAGAAGGGCATGATGTGAGGCTAGAGAATTTGTTCTAGGCAGGATGTCTGGACTATTCCCCCCATAATTTGGGTGAGCTGCATAGCTTGAACCGAAATTAAAACATAGACATCATGTAGAGACTAGAATAATCTTACATTCAAAAAATGGCAGCCTGTGAAAGTACATGGGGCAGTACAGGTGGTAGGCAATCTAAGAAATTCTAGAGTGTTCAAGTCTAATACAACAGATGGGGAGCAATGTTTGTAACTATTAGGTGCCTGACATGCTAGGGAAACCGTCAAGGTCAAGCTGGTGGCAGATCTGGGCAAAGAACTCATCAAACGATTTGGGAGCCAGACTGGGTGGAGCAAGGAGGATGTTGACAAAAGTGAAGTCCAAGGCTCCAGTCCATGCTGAGGGCGGTTGGTGACACAGCACTTTTCTTCCAGGATAGGCACCGCCTCCTGTGCGTCCTGATATCGTTTGGTCGAAAGGATAGTGCATCCGCATGTGCACGGTCATGGCAGCCTGACGGACAGTTGCCCACTTTATCGTGGGTCTGGCTTGGTTGGAGACCGTAGGATAGGCTTGTACCATCTGTTGGAGGCCTGCCAATTTCTTGATGATGGGGGCTTAGTCATTCAGATGGCCATCCGGCCTTGACCTGTGATGGGAAACGTTTCCTTTCTCAGAATTCAGCATGGTTGGGAACCTGCTGGTGAAGGCAGTGATGAGTTGGGGAAGTGGAGGCCTGGGCTTGATATTGAAGGATGGTGAAGCAGGTCTGTTGTGCAGGTGGTGTAGGGTGCATCCAAATCTTGCCAGGTTGGTACTGTGCTGTGCTGTGCTGTGCTGGCTGTGCTGTGCTGTGCTGTGCTGTGCTGTGCTGTGCTGTGCTGTGCTGTGCTGTGCTGTGCTGTGCTGTGCTGTGCTGTGCTGTGCTGTGCTGTGCTGTGCTGTGCTGTGCTGTGCTGTGCTGTGCTGTGCTGTGCTGTGCTGTGCTGTGCTGTGCTGTGCTGTGCTGTGCTGTGCTGTGCTGTGCTGTGCTGTGCTGTGCTGTGCTGTGCTGTGCTGTGCTGTGCTGTGCTGTGCTGTGCTGTGCTGTGCTGTGCTGTGCTAGGCTAGGCTAGGCTAGGCTAGCCTAGCACAGCACAGCACAGCACTAGTAGCCTAGCCTAGCCTAGCCTAGCAGTAGCCTAGCCTAGCCTAGCCTAGCCTAGCCTAGCACAGCACAGCACTAGTAGCCTAGCCTAGCACTAGTAGCCTAGCACTAGTAGCCTAGCACAGCACTAGTGCTAGGCTAGGCTAGGCTAGGCTAGGCTAGGCTAGGCTAGGCTAGGCTAGGCTGTGCTAGGCTAGGCTAGGCTAGGCTAGGCTAGGCTAGGCTAGGCTGTGCTGTGCTGTGCTGTGCTGTGCTGTGCTGTGCTGTGCTGTGATAGGAAACTGCAAAGGGACAGCAGGCTAGAATTGCAGGGAAGCTGCTAGGAAACTAAAGGGGACTGCAGATAGGCTGCAGGCTAGGTTGCAGAGAGGCTGCTGGGAAACTAGAAGGAAGCTGCAGGTAGGCTGCATGCTAGGGTGCAGAGAGGCTGCTATGGGGCTGGAAGGACACTTCCAGGCTTGGTTAAATCTTGTGGAGATAACCTTGGTTACAAGAAGGGCATGATGTGAGGCTAGAGAATTTGTTCTAGGCAGGATGTCTGGACTATTCCCCCCATAATTTGGGTGAGCTGCATAGCTTGAACCGAAATTAAAACATAGACATCATGTAGAGACTAGAATAATCTTACATTCAAAAAATGGCAGCCTGTGAAAGTACATGGGGCAGTACAGGTGGTAGGCAATCTAAGAAATTCTAGAGTGTTCAAGTCTAATACAACAGATGGGGAGCAATGTTTGTAACTATTAGGTGCCTGACATGCTAGGGAAACCGTCAAGGTCAAGCTGGTGGCAGATCTGGGCAAAGAACTCATCAAACGATTTGGGAGCCAGACTGGGTGGAGCAAGGATGTTGACAAAAGTGAAGTCCATAGGACTCCAGTCCATGCTGAGGCGGTTGACACAGCACTTTTCCTCCAGGATAGGCACAGCTCCTGGGGTCCATGATCATCGTTGGTCGAAAGGATAGTGCATAAGCATGTGCACTGGTCATGGCAGCCTGAAGACAGATGGCCCACTGTAGAGTGGAGTCTGGCTGTGGTGGAGACAGTAGGATAGGCTTGTACCATCTGCTGGAGCCTGCCAATGTGCTTGATGATGGGGGCTTAGGCATCAGATGGCATCCTGTGCATTGACCTGTGTGGGAACTTTTCTTTCTCAGAATTCAGCATGGTTGGGAACCTGCTGGTGAAGGCAGTGATGAGTTGAGGGAAGTGGAGGCCTGGGCTTGATATTGAAGGATGGTGAAGCAGGTCTGTTGTGCAGGTGGTGTAGGGTGCATCCAAATCTTGCCAGGTTGGTACTGTGCTGTGCTGTGCTGTGCTGTGCTGTGCTGTGCTGTGCTGTGCTGTGCTGCGCTGTGCTGTGCTGTGCTGTGCTGTGCTGTGCTGTGCTGTGCTGTGCTGTGCTGTGCTGTGCTGTGCTGTGCTGTGCTGTGCTGTGCTGTGCTGTGCTGTGCTGTGCTGTGCTGTGCTGTGCTGTGCTGTGCTGTGCTGTGCTGTGCTGTGCTGTGCTGTGCTGTGCTGTGCTGTGCTGTGCTGTGCTGTGCTGTGCTGTGCTGTGCTGTGCTGTGCTGTGCTGTGCTGTGCTGTGCTGTGCTGTGCTGTGCTGTGCTGTGCTGTGCTGTGCTAGGATAGGCTAGGCTAGGCTAGCCTAGCAGTTGCCTAGCCTAGCCTAGCCTAGCCTAGCCTAGCCTAGCACAGCACAGCACTAGTAGCCTAGCCTAGCACTAGTAGCCTAGCACTAGTAGCCTAGCACAGCACTAGTGCTAGGCTAGGCTAGGCTAGGCTAGGCTAGGCTAGGCTAGGCTAGGCTAGGCTAGGCTGTGCTAGGCTAGGCTAGGCTAGGCTAGGCTAGGCTGTGCTAGGCTGTGCTGTGCTGTGCTGTGCTGTGCTGTGCTGTGCTGTGCTGTGATAGGAAACTGCAAAGGGACAGCAGGCTAGAATTGCAGGGAAGCTGCTAGGAAACTAAAGGGGACTGCAGATAGGCTGCAGGCTAGGTTGCAGAGAGGCTGCTGGGAAACTAGAAGGAAGCTGCAGGTAGGCTGCATGCTAGGGTGCAGAGAGGCTGCTATGGGGCTGGAAGGACACTTCCAGGCTTGGTTAAATATTGTGGAGATAACCTTGGTTACAAGAAGGGCATGATGTGAGGCTAGAGAATTGTTCTAGGCAGGATGTCTGGACTATTCCCCCCATAATTTGGGTGAGCTGCATAGCTTGAACCGAAATTAAAACATAGACATCATGTAGAGACTAGAATAATCTTACATTCAAAAAATGGCAGCCTGTGAAAGTACATGGGGCAGTACAGGTGGTAGGCAATCTAAGAAATTCTAGAGTGTTCAAGTCTAATACAAGAGATGGGGAGCAATGTTTGTAACTATTAGGTGCCTGACATGCTAGGGAAACCGTCAAGGTCAAGCTGGTGGCAGATCTGGGCAAAGAACTCATCAAACGATTTGGGAGCCAGACTGGGTGGAGCAAGGATGTTGACAAAAGTGAAGTCCATAGGACTCCAGTCCATGCTGAGGCGGTTGACACAGCACTTTTCCTCCAGGATAGGCACAGCTCCTGGGGTCCATGATCATCGTTGGTCGAAAGGATAGTGCATAAGCATGTGCACTGGTCATGGCAGCCTGAAGACAGATGGCCCACTGTAGAGTGAGTCTGGCTGTGGTGGAGACAGTAGGATAGGCTTGTACCATCTGTTGGAGCCTGCCAATGTGCTTGATGATGGGGGCTTAGGCATCAGATGGCATCCTGTGCATTGACCTGTGTGGGAACTTTTCTTTCTCAGAATTCAGCATGGTTGGGAACCTGCTGGTGAAGGCAGTGATGAGTTGAGGAAGTGGAGGCCTGGGCTTGATATTGAAGGATGGTGAAGCAGGTCTGTTGTGCAGGTGGTGTAGGGTGCATCCAAATCTTGCCAGGTTGGTACTGTGCTGTGCTGTGCTGTGCTGTGCTGTGCTGCTGTGCTGTGCTGTGCTGTGCTGTGCTGTGCTGTGCTGTGCTGTGCTGTGCTGTGCTGTGCTGTGCTGTGCTGTGCTGTGCTGTGCTGTGCTGTGCTGTGCTGTGCTGTGCTGTGCTGTGCTGTGCTGTGCTGTGCTGTGCTGTGCTGTGCTGTGCTGTGCTGTGCTGTGCTGTGCTGTGCTGTGCTGTGCTGTGCTGTGCTGTGCTGTGCTGTGCTGTGCTGTGCTGTGCTGTGCTGTGCTGTGCTAGGCTAGGCTAGGCTAGGCTAGCCTAGCACAGCACAGCACAGCACTAGTAGCCTAGCCTAGCCTAGCCTAGCAGTAGCCTAGCCTAGCCTAGCCTAGCCTAGCACAGCACAGCACTAGTAGCCTAGCCTAGCACTAGTAGCCTAGCACTAGTAGCCTAGCACAGCACTAGTGCTAGGCTAGGCTAGGCTAGGCTAGGCTAGGCTAGGCTAGGCTAGGCTAGGCTGTGCTAGGCTAGGCTAGGCTAGGCTAGGCTAGGCTAGGCTAGGCTAGGCTAGGCTGTGCTGTGCTGTGCTGTGCTGTGCTGTGCTGTGCTGTGATAGGAAACTGCAAAGGGACAGCAGGCTAGAATTGCAGGGAAGCTGCTAGGAAACTAAAGGGGAATGCAGATAGGCTGCAGGCTAGGTTGCAGAGAGGCTGCTGGGAAACTAGAAGGAAGCTGCAGGTAGGCTGCATGCTAGGGTGCAGAGAGGCTGCTATGGGGCTGGAAGGACACTTCCAGGCTTGGTTAAATCTTGTGGAGATAACCTTGGAAGAAGGGCATGATGTGAGGCTAGAGAATTTGTTCTAGGCAGGATGTCTGGACTATTCCCCCCATAATTTGGGTGAGCTGCATAGCTTGAACCGAAATTAAAACATAGACATCATGTAGAGACTAGAATAATCTTACATTCAAAAAATGGCAGCCTGTGAAAGTACATGGGGCAGTACAGGTGGTAGGCAATCTAAGAAATTCTAGAGTGTTCAAGTCTAATACAACAGATGGGGAGCAATGTTTGTAACTATTAGGTGCCTGACATGCTAGGGAAACCGTCAAGGTCAAGCTGGTGGCAGATCTGGGCAAAGAACTCATCAAACGATTTGGGAGCCAGACTGGGTGGAGCAAGGATGTTGACACAAGTGAAGTCCATAGGACTCCAGTCCATGCTGAGGCGGTTGACACAGCACTTTTCCTCCAGGATAGGCACAGCTCCTGGGGTCCATGATCATCGTTGGTCGAAAGGATAGTGCATAAGCATGTGCACTGGTCATGGCAGCCTGAAGACAGATGGCCCACTGTAGAGTGGGTCTGGCTGTGGTGGAGACAGTAGGATAGGCTTGTACCATCTGTTGGAGCCTGCCAGTGTGCTTGATGATGGGGGCTTAGGCATCAGATGGCATCCTGTGCATTGACCTGTGTGGGAACTTTTCTTTCTCAGAATTCAGCATGGTTGGGAACCTGCTGGTGAAGGCAGTGATGAGTTGGGGAAGTGGAGGCCTGGGCTTGATATTGAAGGATGGTGAAGCAGGTCTGTTGTGCAGGTGGTGTAGGGTGCATCCAAATCTTGCCAGGTTGGTGCTGTGCTGTGCTGTGCTGTGCTGTGCTGTGCTGTGCTGTGCTGTGCTGTGCTGTGCTGTGCTGTGCTGTGCTGTGCTGTGCTGTGCTGTGCTGTGCTGTGCTGTGCTGTGCTGTGCTGTGCTGTGCTGTGCTGTGCTGTGCTGTGCTGTGCTGTGCTGTGCTGTGCTGTGCTGTGCTGTGCTGTGCTGTGCTGTGCTGTGCTGTGCTGTGCTGTGCTGTGCTGTGCTGTGCTGTGCTGTGCTGTGCTGTGCTGTGCTGTGCTGTGCTGTGCTGTGCTGTGCTGTGCTGTGCTGTGCTGTGCTGTGCTGTGCTGTGCTGTGCTGTGCTGTGCTGTGCTAGGCTAGGCTAGGCTAGCCTAGCACAGCACAGCACAGCACAGCACTAGTAGCCTAGCCTAGCCTAGCCTAGCAGTTGCCTAGCCTAGCCTAGCCTAGCCTAGCCTAGCACAGCACAGCACTAGTAGCCTAGCCTAGCACTAGTAGCCTAGCACTAGTAGCCTAGCACAGCACTAGTGCTAGGCTAGGCTAGGCTAGGCTAGGCTAGGCTAGGCTAGGCTAGGCTAGGCTGTGCTAGGCTAGGCTAGGCTAGGCTAGGCTAGGCTAGGCTAGGCTAGGCTAGGCTGTGCTAGGCTGTGCTGTGCTGTGCTGTGCTGTGCTGTGCTGTGCTGTGATAGGAAACTGCAAAGGGACAGCAGGCTAGAATTGCAGGGAAGCTGCTAGGAAACTAAAGGGGACTGCAGATAGGCTGCAGGCTAGGTTGCAGAGAGGCTGCTGGGAAACTAGAAGGAAGCTGCAGGTAGGCTGCATGCTAGGGTGCAGAGAGGCTGCTATGGGGCTGGAAGGACACTTCCAGGCTTGGTTAAATATTGTGGAGATAACCTTGGTTACAAGAAGGGCATGATGTGAGGCTAGAGAATTTGTTCTAGGCAGGATGTCTGGACTATTCCCCCCATAATTTGGGTGAGCTGCATAGCTTGAACCGAAATTAAAACATAGACATCATGTAGAGACTAGAATAATCTTACATTCAAAAAATGGCAGCCTGTGAAAGTACATGGGGCAGTACAGGTGGTAGGCAATCTAAGAAATTCTAGAGTGTTCAAGTCTAATACAACAGATGGGGAGCAATGTTTGTAACTATTAGGTGCCTGACATGCTAGGGAAACCGTCAAGGTCAAGCTGGTGGCAGATCTGGGCAAAGAACTCATCAAACGATTTGGGAGCCAGACTGGGTGGAGCAAGGATGTTGACACAAGTGAAGTCCATAGGACTCCAGTCCATGCTTAGGCGGTTGACACAGCACTTTTCCTCCAGGATAGGCACAGCTCCTGGGGTCCATGATCATCGTTGGTCGAAAGGATAGTGCATAAGCATGTGCACTGGTCATGGCAGCCTGAAGACAGATGGCCCACTGTAGAGTGGGTCTGGCTGTGGTGGAGACAGTAGGATAGGCTTGTACCATCTGTTGGAGCCTGCCAGTGTGCTTGATGATGGGGGCTTAGGCATCAGATGGCATCCTGTGCATTGACCTGTGTGGGAACTTTTCTTTCTCAGAATTCAGCATGGTTGGGAACCTGCTGGTGAAGGCAGTGATGAGTTGGGGAAGTGGAGGCCTGGGCTTGATATTGAAGGATGGTGAAGCAGGTCTGTTGTGCAGGTGGTGTAGGGTGCATCCAAATCTTGCCAGGTTGGTGCTGTGCTGTGCTGTGCTGTGCTGTGCTGTGCTGTGCTGTGCTGTGCTGTGCTGTGCTGTGCTGTGCTGTGCTGTGCTGTGCTGTGCTGTGCTGTGCTGTGCTGTGCTGTGCTGTGCTGTGCTGTGCTGTGCTGTGCTGTGCTGTGCTGTGCTGTGCTGTGCTGTGCTGTGCTGTGCTGTGCTGTGCTGTGCTGTGCTGTGCTGTGCTGTGCTGTGCTGTGCTGTGCTGTGCTGTGCTGTGCTGTGCTGTGCTGTGCTGTGCTGTGCTGTGCTGTGCTGTGCTGTGCTGTGCTGTGCTGTGCTGTGCTGTGCTGTGCTGTGCTGTGCTGTGCTGTGCTGCTGTGCTGTGCTGTGCTGTGCTGTGCTGTGCTGTGCTGTGCTGTGCTGTGCTGTGCTGTGCTGTGCTGTGCTGTGCTGTGCTGTGCTGTGCTGTGCTGTGCTGTGCTGTGCTGTGCTGTGCTGTGCTGTGCTGTGCTGTGCTGTGCTGTGCTGTGCTGTGCTAGGCTAGGCTAGGCTAGGCTAGCCTAGCACAGCACAGCACAGCACTAGTAGCCTAGCCTAGCCTAGCCTAGCAGTAGCCTAGCAGTAGCCTAGCCTAGCCTAGCCTAGCACAGCACAGCACTAGTAGCCTAGCCTAGCACTAGTAGCCTAGCACTATTAGCCTAGCACAGCACTAGTGCTAGGCTAGGCTAGGCTAGGCTAGGCTAGGCTAGGCTAGGCTAGGCTGTGCTAGGCTAGGCTAGGCTAGGCTAGGCTAGGCTAGGCTGTGCTAGGCTGTGCTGTGCTGTGCTGTGCTGTGCTGTGCTGTGCTGTGCTGTGATAGGAAACTGCAAAGGGACAGCAGGCTAGAATTGCAGGGAAGCTGCTAGGAAACTAAAGGGGACTGCAGATAGGCTGCAGGCTAGGTTGCAGAGAGGCTGCTGGGAAACTAGAAGGAAGCTGCAGGTAGGCTGCATGCTAGGGTGCAGAGAGGCTGCTATGGGGCTGGAAGGACACTTCCAGGCTTGGTTAAATCTTGTGGAGATAACCTTGGTTACAAGAAGGGCATGATGTGAGGCTAGAGAATTTGTTCTAGGCAGGATGTCTGGACTATTCCCCCCATAATTTGGGTGAGCTGCATAGCTTGA
This sequence comes from Chlamydomonas sp. ICE-L, assembly GCA_013435795.1. Classification (NCBI taxonomy): domain Eukaryota; kingdom Viridiplantae; phylum Chlorophyta; class Chlorophyceae; order Chlamydomonadales; family Chlamydomonadaceae; genus Chlamydomonas; species Chlamydomonas sp. ICE-L. Next base: position 28,944 of record JACBWV010000362.1, read on the forward strand.
ACCGAAATTAAAACATAGACATCATGTAGAGACTAGAATAATCTTACATTCAAAAAATGGCAGCCTGTGAAAGTACATGGGGCAGTACAGGTGGTAGGCAATCTAAGAAATTCTAGAGTGTTCAAGTCTAATACAACAGATGGGGAGCAATGTTTGTAACTATTAGGTGCCTGACATGCTAGGGAAACCGTCAAGGTCAAGCTGGTGGCAGATCTGGGCAAAGAACTCATCAAACGATTTGGGAGCCAGACTGGGTGGAGCAAGGATGTTGACACAAGTGAAGTCCATAGGACTCCAGTCCATGCTTAGGCGGTTGACACAGCACTTTTCCTCCAGGATAGGCACAGCTCCTGGGGTCCATGATCATCGTTGGTCGAAAGGATAGTGCATAAGCATGTGCACTGGTCATGGCAGCCTGAAGACAGATGGCCCACTGTAGAGTGGGTCTGGCTGTGGTGGAGACAGTAGGATAGGCTTGTACCATCTGTTGGAGCCTGCCAGTGTGCTTGATGATGGGGGCTTAGGCATCAGATGGCATCCTGTGCATTGACCTGTGTGGGAACTTTTCTTTCTCAGAATTCAGCATGGTTGGGAACCTGCTGGTGAAGGCAGTGATGAGTTGGGTAAGTGAAGGCCTGGGCTTGATATTGAAGGATGGTGAAGCAGGTCTGTTGTGCAGGTGGTGCAGGGTGCATCCAAATCTTGCCAGGTTGAGTCTGCAGTTGTTGGAGAAGTGGATGTGGTTGACATTCTGGTTGACTTCTCCTAGTGGTAGTCCATTGTCTGGTGAACTGTTGTCCAAGATCCACTGTTCCCAGGTAGTTGCTGTGTCCAGATCAGATGGTTTGAGTGGTCCGCCCCCATCTATGGAGCCATCATATTCTTCATAGTTGGTCCTGATCTGGTCACTGAGGAGTTCCATCTCCGCTCTGGCTTGTTGCAGGGTCAGGGTGTCCATATTCTGGGGAAGAGATGAAGTGGTATCTGGTGGATCACCAACTTGCTGGTCTTCTGACAGGGGCTGGAATCCTTTTGCACGATCTGCCAGACGTTGTTGGTAGACCTCCTCAGTGATGAGCTCTGGCAAGACATCACTGTCAATGTCACTGTCAGTCTCTCCAATGAAGTTCTCTGAAGTGGAGAGGGTGTTGTGATGACAGAAAGGAAGGGTTTTATTTCTGTCAGGGTCTTCAAGGGCACTGGGGGCAGTCACATGAGTGGGTGGGTACTGCCCTGCCTCAGAGTCAGTGTTGGGTGTAGATGGTTCAGTGACATGGGGATGGTCCTGGAGGTCTTGGTCTGACTCCACATGAGTGGGTGGGTACTGCCCTGTCTCAAGGTCAGTGTGGGGTGCAGATGGTTCAGAAGTAGTGGGGAGATCCTGGCTGTCTTGATCAGCTCTACTGGGGGTAGTCTCATGAGTGGGTGGGAACTGCCCTGTCTCAGAGCCAGTGTGAGGTGATGGAGTCATGGTAACCATAATGATGTAGGCAGTGGGAGGTCCCACAGAGAGATTAATGGTGGTGGCTGGGGGAGTTTGAGTGAGGTAGAGTCCATGCCTTTTGGGGCATGATAGGAGAAGTTTGGTGCCAGATTTTCTTGGAATGGAGAGGGTAGCCTTGGTCTTGGACAGGTGTACTTGGAGGTCTGGGCACAGGTTGGTGGCTGCATTGATGCTAATGATGTTGGGCATTTTGCAGTCAGCAAGGAGTACACTGTTCAGAATGATCAGAGCTTTTCCATGGCCCTGTATCTTGGCCTTCCCTATCTGTTTGCAGAAGATAGGTGGAGAGTCTTGATCTGCCAGCTGCAGCCTAATAGGCTGTGGAAGGTCCTGAATGTCATGCAGATAGGATATGTTACTTGTGGCATGAAAGTGGGATGCAGTGTCTATGATCCATTCTGTCTGTAGTGCTGCCTGGAAAACTTCTTCATCATCTTCTATAGTGCATTCATCATTAGCACTTATATGTCCAAAGAATGCTGTTTCAGCCAGGGGGTCATGTGGCAAGGAAAATGATACAGACTTGCCTCTGGTTGGTGCAGCAAATCTCATGGGCTGAGGGTTGTATTCATCCAGTGCCAGGGACAGAAGTTGTGCTCCTCACCCTCACTGTCAGAGTTGGAGGTTGAGGTAGACTGGCCACCATCAGCAACATGGGCATGGCGTCCTTTGCTCTGGTATCTTCTGAGGGGGCGTTGTCTCCCGTCACCTCTCTTGTAGGGCTTCTTCTTGTCGTCAGATTCCTTGTCATCTCCTGGTCTCTGATTGGGAGGTGACTTGGATCCATGGTCAGCTTCATCTGAGTCAGCTGGTTTGAAAGCCAGGTCAGTGTCCTCACTGATGCATTCTCTGGAGCTATGACCTATTCCTCCACAGTTCCAGCAGTTCATCTTCTTGTAGGTCTCTCTCCTGTCTCTGGTGGGAAGGTTCCTGCTGTTGAATGGTCTTCTGAATCTGTAGGCTGCAGCAGCCAGCTCAGCTTCCTCTGGGGATGGGGCGGGGTCAACGCTCTTCACTAGGCACCAGTTAAATATTGCACTTTGGAGTAAGGCAAATGTGGTGATTGCTGTATGGTTGTACTGGTTGATGTATCCATCATATTCAAGACGTGAGTTGAGTACTTTGAAAACAATATTGAGGAAGTTGCTGACAGAACAGGTGGAAGTACTTTGGATCTTGGGGACTTGGGCATACATGTCAGCTGCCCTGGATAGGTAGGTCTGCAGAGATTCAGTGGTAGTCATATGTATGGCATAGAGGTTAGTCATGGTGGAGTACTCTAGCTTGCTACCTTCCTCAGAGTATAGATAATCCAGAAACCTGAAGGCTTTAGTGGCCATATCTGTGTGAGCATGGATGGCCGTCTGGATCGAGTCTGACACCCGATCCAGGATCATCTTGAATGCTTTGTTGTTTTTCCAGGTGGAGATCCTGTTGGGGAAAACACGAGCTGGAGCAGCTGGATCAGCACCCGCAACAACAGGGTAAGCAAAGTCTTCAGCAGGTTAACCATCAGAGTTAGGAGGTTTGCTATCAACGACCGGCTGTTGGAAGTCGAATGCGATGGCAATGCAGTCTCTATCGGACTTGAGGTCGAGGAGTATATGCACCATGGCGTTACGCCAGGTGTATAGATTGTTACCGGTGAAAATCCTGGGGTGTTGCATGATGAGGTCTTCTTTGTGGGAGTCTTGGCGTTGTAGTTTGGAGTGTTGGGTTGTGGGGGATTACGAGAGCGGGGCAGGGGAAGTGGGGATGGAGTGCTTGTGGGGATCGGTGATCCAAAGGGATCCAGCGGACTGGTGGTGGTGAACTTTGCCGAGCGGCAATGTTCTGCGACAGGAGCTTCTCTTAAGCTGGGGTCGCAAGCAAGTTGACCGTCTGTAATCAATACAGCTCTGTGTGGGATCTTGGTGAGGGCGTCCTCCTATACTCACTTCATATATTTCGGTGACTAGTGGTCGCTTTTGCTTGCTCCATATCAGCTTGGATAACACTCCGGAGAGTGGACTTTGTGTGTGCAGCACGCCAATCTATAAATGCGGAGACGAGAATAACATTACAAAAGACTGGGGAACCATAAAGGGACACCAGCGGAGGAAAGGGGCGGTAGCCTGGAACCTGATCAGGGTACAGGCTAGACAGCGCGTGTCAGAAGAACCGATGACGCAGTCAACAGGAAGTCGTCACAGTGTCATGAAGAATGACACAGTCTACGGGAAGCTGACATAGTACTGTCAGGACCGATAGTTCTAAGGGAGTACACAAGGAGTCACCAAGACATAAAACAAGCGAGAGCACCGCTATTCATGCTGATACTCCACCTATGACGCAGGTGACATACAATACTAGTACTCCACCTATGGCACTGGGGACATAGAACCAAAAACTGGTAGCAAACAAAAAATATTAAGGAACGGCGGAAAAACAGGAAACCAGAAGAAAGCCTTGTCTAAAATAAAAGGATGAGAAAGGATGAACCAAAAACCACTGTAGTACTCCGAAAATGTAGCAGCAAAAAACTTGGGTCATACCGAGCTGAGCTGAGACCAAAATGGAAATGTAACCATCCATGGTAAGCGCAAAAATACTATTCATCCAGAATAGTAGGCACCAAACCAGAAAAACACAGGGAGGCCAAACAGAAATCAATCCTAATACCAAAGGAAGGGGAACAACGGTGACTGAAAGAACCGAGAACTTAACCTAAAGAGAAGACTGAAAAATCGTATATCAAAGTTGGGGAACAACGGTATAGAAAACCCGATCCGGGAATAGGAACCTAACGCCAATCAATGATAACCAAAGAGACGGATTGAAATATCGTGTGAGAGCAGCACACGAGAGAATCAAAGCCTAAAGGACGCAGACAAGAGGACACTAAAGACTACGATAGAAAAATAAAGTCGATGGAAAAATCCACTACCTTCAAAACTATTCTTAGCATAGAATTCATGACTAGGTTGGGATGAAAAAAACATGATGAACTGGTTTCTTACTCAAAGATGGAAGTAAGAAGATTTATGAAAGTTAATTATCATAAATCCCCAGCTACGGCACTAACTAAAAACATTCTAGGAGGTGGGTATCGCACCGCAAAGAACTCATGCACTCAAGACACACTAACCACAAGCAAACCAAACCTGCAGCAACTGAAAAAAAAAATCCAAAGGATGCGAAGTTAAAATTCTCAAGAAACTTGTAACCAACAAAGGAAACACAGTTCAATGAACAATAGAAGGGTAGATGTACAACCATAGTACATAAAACCTATTGTCCACCTGAAAAATAGTAAACGCATAAAAAGGACTTCAAAGAATTTACTGCAAAGGATGGACTGAAAGGGCGCTTGAAATACACTCGGAAAACAAGAAAGAGGTGAGCGGCGGTACATCTGCAAGTACAACTGCAAGATTACCCAGCCCACCAATTCACAGTAAAATCCGAAGGGAAACAACTACTAGACTCCACAAAAAGTTACAATCACATGAGGGGCTGGTGATCTAAAAACAGTGTGGAGTAAAAAGAAATAGCTAATCTATTACATTACATTACATTACATTACATTACATTATGATGAGCTCCACCGAATAAACCATCTGCCTATGGAACTAAGAGTCAGAAACCATCAAGACGCTATAACGGTGGTCTGAATTAAGTACCACCTTCCACCAAAACCAAGAAAAACAGCTGAAAGGAAGCTGCCTAAACAAAGTGTCGTAACGCTCCACCAATCTAGACTACCCTATAAGTCAGTCTAGGAGGTGCTGAGGAATAGGCACTCACACATAGGGCCATGTTAACCTACGTATGAGAACCAGCAGCACCTAAAACAATGAATCCTGGGTTGACTGTAACACCCCAGCCATACGCAGTATCAAGCTAGACCAGTGTTCAAGATCATCACTTACCCATTCGGCAACGGCTACATCATCACATGGGCTTGACCCGAATAATCCACCAGGGACGACAGGAGGCGTCGGAATTATCGACACCCGCGAGCCATCCGAGGTGGTCGGAGGTTGGCGACTATTAGGCAATGGACCTGATCCACTCAAGGTACCATTATGATCGAAGGCTGTCTAAATCCTAAAGCTTCACCGATAAAACGTGGCACAGAGGAGGGCCTGGCGACCCCCTGAGATTCGGCTAATATTATAGTTGGATATCCAACTCCCACCCGCCCTAAAACTTCACACACAATACAGCAAGATCAGGCCCTGGTCTAGAATGCAACAATGATACATCCAGCCAGGCCAGCCAACAACAATTGGGGTTGTTAAAGGGCGTAGGGAATTACCGGTAACACATAACATATCACCGTTTGATGACAGGAGGGATGCAAGCGGACACGGGGACCCATACTAATGGGAGAACCCAGAAAGACAGTTTAGAACTGAACTGGAGATAGAGAGTACATCACTACTCACTACTAACTGGCGCAACATTGGAAACCCAAATATAATAACCCTTACTCACCAGGGAATACCCAACCAGTCTACCAAATAATGCCTTTTTAACTAGCTTGTTGCGTGACTGCCCAATACTAAGTTGACATAGCAAGGGCAACCAAACAAACGCAACAACGACACATCAGGTGCAACCCCAAAGAAAAGCTCCGAAGGAGTCTTGTCTCCCTAGATGAACACGCGATTGCGAAGATAACACACTAGCACCATGCTGAGCAGTGTCATCATCAACAACTCATGCATGCCCCAACTAATCGAGATCAACCATGCCTCTATACCACTCAACTAAAAATTCCTAAGCCCTATCAGAACTCAAACACTTGAACCCAAACTCACGTAGCTAAGGCATACACCTAAGGGGGGGAACCAGGGGCACGGGAAGACAAAGTAATAACCTCTGTCGAACCACGGAACGCACCCAGGGGTCACAAGGAGCCTAAGAGAGAAAAATATCCACCAAGATATCATGCCAAAGATCCTCCACGGCCGCTGGACTAGGGCCAGGACGTCGTCCACTTTGGCCTGTAGCATGGGCGAAGTCCGGCGCTGCGAGACCTGGGATCACAGAAGGTGGGGAAGCGTTAGGTCGAAGTCGAGATTTGAGGTATGGGAAAAAGGAGACGAGAATGACAGTGCAGCAAGTCGCACCTGGTGCAGAAAATCGCACCAATGGCAGAAAATCGCAAATCGCAAGGGCAGAATTCGAACATTTATCGCTAGGATGCGAAGAGCAGAGCCGAGGCATGTAAAGGTCCTAATATCCCGCCGTCGATGATCAGTCAATCCCAAGTCCCCCCCTCTATCGCTCGACTCAACCGGTTGGGGGGTAGAGGGAGCAGCACCCGTAGTGGTGCTGACCATACCCCCCTGCTTCCTACCACCTCCAGAATCTCCAGGTCCAGACGCGTAGGTCGTCCTCCTCTGGCGAACCCTACGGCAGTGCCGGCGATTCGCCAGCTTGATCGAAAAAATTCTCCAGAAGGTAGCACAGAGCCACTAGAGCGCAAGCTCATGCCAGGAGCCGACCGTCGGCTGGGCAGAGCAAAGGGGGCAAAGACGACGTAGACATCAGCAGGGAGCTTGGTCGGCTTGGCAACCTCCGGTATGCAGGCAGAGCCTCAAACACCGGAGAAAGGTTAGCGACGTCAAGGACGCGAGCAGACGAAGACGGGGTATCTCCACCGATGTCCAGGCTAGTCGCCGACTTGAGTCTGCACGTCACAGTCATCTACGACAGACGGGAGGAGGCGACAGACGACAGGGGAGGAAAAAAGGAAGAGAAGATGGAAGGAAGAGGAATGACCAGGGGGGGTTACTTCCACGATGGCGGAAGGACTCTCATGACCGCTAGCAGAGGCAGCTGGTGCACAAACGTCTAGCCAATCATCAAGAGGAGCCGTTCCTCCGTTGGAAGGATTGGTCGCAGCCATCGCTGAGAATGATACTGCGCATCCCGCGCGTCCAGGAAAGACCATCCATGTCATGGAGTTTCTCAAAATGGCGGGAGGTCCTCGCGGAAGTTGCATCGTAAAGGAGTGGTAGTAAATGAAGGACCGTATAACCTATCAGCTTGGATAACACTCCGGAGAGTGGACTTTGTGTGTGCAGCACGCCAATCTATAAATGCGGAGACGAGAATAACATTACAAAAGACTGGGTAACCATAAAGGGACACCAGCGGAGGAAAGGGGCGGTAGCCTGGAACCTGATCAGGGTACAGGCTAGACAGCGCGTGTCAGAAGAACCGATGACGCAGTCAACAGGAAGTCGTCACAGTGTCATGAAGAATGACACAGTCTACGGGAAGCTGACATAGTACTGTCAGGACCGATAGTTCTAAGGGAGTACACAAGGAGTCACCAAGACATAAAACAAGCGAGAGCACCGCTATTCATGCTGATACTCAAGTCGTAGGACGCAGTGGCAGATCCAAGGATTCTTGGTAGGAAGCGGCAGGTGGAGCAGCGGGAAGTTGGATCCTCACAGGGAATCCAGATGCTTAAAAACTCGGGCCTTCGAGTAGTCAGAGGGGAACTGATTCCGGAATGTTGGATATCAGCGGCTGTTCTTCGTTAGCGTCTAAAGGTGGCGCACATAACCTTTTAATGTAAGTTCTTTACAACGGCATAGGCTCGATAGAGGAGAAGATGCTATTAAGCGCAACAGGCGCAATCATATTGAATAGAGATCTGTACTGCAAGGTACTGCAGTCACGTGCAGGCCACAGCTAGCCTGTGGCCTGGCGGCAGGCAACACGGTCCCAGGAGGGAACAGGTACCGGTGTGCATTATGCCAACTCAGAGACTGATATATAAATCAGTCAATAACAATAACTAACGGTTATTCGCCGGAATATGTAATTTAGCATTCACCGCTTATGAAAATAAATGTAAGAGTAGTTTATGAATAATATCGTCTAGGTGTAAAAAGTCATTCTCCTTTTCCTCGGTCTCCGGTCTAGTGATGTCCTCAATGCAATGGCTTTGCAAGCTAAGTAAGAGCAAGCTTGTGTGTTTCTTCTTGTGGATCTTCATGTTGCTCGTGGGTCGGCAGCTGAATTGCACGGCATCAACCTGCAACTTGGGGGGGTGGGGGGTGGGGGTGGGGCACCTGCAACTTTTGTTTGTTGATGGGGGGGGGGGGGGGGACCTACAACTTGCTATAATTGTGTGTGTGTGTGTGTGTGTGCGTGTGTGTGTGTGTGTGTGTGTGGGGGGGGGGGGGGGGGGGGGGGGGGGGGGGGGGACCTGCAACTGGCGGTGGGGGGGGGGCACATGCAATTTGTTACCGGGGGGCGGGGTGCGTGGGGGGTGGGGGCTGGGGGGGCACCTTGAGGGGCACTTGCAATTGTTGGGTATCAGCTTATACACTTCAAGAGGGGAGAGATACTCGAAGCGGTCAAACGCGCCAATCTATACACGTAGATGAGGATGATTTACAGCGACTGGGGAACCACAAAGGGCACCAGTGGTGGAAGGGGCGAAAGCCGGGAACCTAATCAGGGTACAGGCTATACAGCGCGTGTCAGAGGACCAGGGGACGCAGCCTACGGGAAGCTGTCACTGTGTCATGAAGGATGACACAGTCTACAGGAAGCTGACACAGTACAGACAGAAATTGAGTTACTGTCTGTACCTAAAGTTCTAAGGAAGTACAGAAGTAGTCACCAAGACATAAAACGATTGAGTGAACCGCAATTGATGCTGATACTCCACCTATGACGCAGGTGACATACAATACTACTACTCCACCTATGGTACAGGTGTCATAGAACTATTTGTAACAAAAAAAAATCGAAGAACTCCGAAATCCAGGAGAACTCCAAAAGGAAACAAAAAGTTTCAGAGGAAGGAAGGAAACTAGGCAGGAAAAATACTGCAAAGCCAGAAAAAGACAAACCGAATATCAAAAATGGGTAACAACGGTATAGAAACCCAAGCTGGGTATAGGAACCTAATGCCAAACAATTGATAACAAAAGAGACAGATGTAAAAAACAAATGACCTTAAAGGGAAGCGGTCATTCCGTGCATGCGAACAAACCGCCAGAACACAGCAGGATCAAGGGGCTTGGTAAAGGGGTCAGCACAGTTGTCCTTAGTGTTAACATAGACAACCTGCAGCCGACCATCCTCAACCAACTCCTTGATGTAATGATGAATCACATCAATGTGCTTGCTGCGAGGAATCAGCTGCCAGTCATTGGCCCAACTCAGATATCCCAGGTTGTCACCCTGAATGGTAACAGTGGTGCACGGTAACCCCATATCAGCCCTCAACTTCTTCAACCACTGCACCTCCCTGGCTGTCTGATCCAGGGCTTGATACTCAGCCTCACTAGAGCTAATAGCAACAGTAGGCTGCCGCTTGCTCATCCAGTTCACCAGGGACCCAGCAGCAAGCACAGCATAGCCAGTCTGAGATCTCCTGTCAGACCCATCATCAGCAAAGGATGAGTCACTAAAGACAGAAAAAGAGAACTCAGGGCTGTGGGTGTAAGTGAGGCCCAGGTGGGAATGAGACCTTAAATATAAGAGCAAGCGCTTGGCTGCCCCCCAGAGGGGGACAGTAGGGTGAGCAGAAAACCTGGACAGATAGCTTACAGCAAAAGAAATATCAGGCATGGTGCAAGTAGCCAAGTATAGCAAAGCACCAACAAGGGAGAGGTACTGGCTGTTAGAGGGCAGGGGATCTCCAGGGGGTTCAGTGACAGTGCACTTGGCCATGGGGGCAGAGAACTTGGGCTTGGCTGCAGAGGTGAGACCAAACTGCTCCACCAGATCAACAATGTAGGAGTGCTGGGAGAGGTTGATCTGAACACACCTGCCATCAGAGTCAAGTGTGACATGCATGTCAAGTGAGAGAAACTGGACAGGCACACCCAACTCCTTAACCTCCCAGCCAGCAGCTTCCATAGCCTTGATCAGCAAAGCATACAAAGCCAGATCATCAAAAGCACAGATAAAATCATCAACATAGGTCAGAACATAGCTCCACCCACCAAAAGAATCCCGTCTAACGTACATAGCTGGTTCTGCCTTGCTCATCACAAACCCATGAGCAATCAAAACCTGCTTGACTTCCATGCACCAAACCCTGGGTGCCTGCTTCAGACCATAAAGGGACTTGATAAGTTTGCACACAAGGGGAAGGCCAGTAGGACCAAGCACTTTGAAACCCTCAGGCTGGTGACAGTACAAGTCCAGACCAGGTTCCAAGACAGCATTGAGAAAAGCCGACTGGAACACCCCAGCCATACGCAAAATCACTCCCAGCCCACTCATCCAAATCATCACTCAGGATTGCCGTGGAGGCTAACTCATCATCTTTCTTTGTCCTGTGTAAACCACCAGAGAGGACAGGGGGCAGTGGGATCAATACTGCCTGCAAGTCATCAGAACAGGTGGAAGGGAGGAGATGTGAATCAGACAATGGACCTATAGAAGGCTCCACTATGATGGACGAGCGGTCGAATCCTATAGCTTCACCAGTGAAACGTGGCACAGAGGAGGGCCTGGCGCCCCCTGAGATTCGGGTAAATTTATGTTCGGAGGAACTTTAGACTTCCGCCCGCCCTTTAGCTTCACATGCGATACAGCACGATCAGTCCCTGACCTGGGACGCAATTTCATTCCATGACCAGGACAGCCGTCAACAATCTGGGTTGCTAAAGGGTCTAAGGCATTTCCAGCATCATCCAGCATATGACTGTTGATAGCAGTAGGGATGCTGTCTACATACGGGGACCCATCATAAGGGGAGAGCCCACGTATACAGTTGTAGCTGAACTGTTCATAGAAGAGCACATCACGACTCTTTACTACCTGGCGCAACTTTGGAACCCAAACAAAATAACCCTTACTCACTAGGGAATACTCAACCAGTCTACCAGATAATGCCCTTTCATCAAGCTTGTTACGCTTCTTCCCGTTGACTAAAGTAACATAGCAAGGGGAACCAAAGACACGTAACAATGACACATCAGGAACCACACCAAAGAATAGCTCATAAGGAGTCTTTTCACCATGGTTGGGCAGACGGTTGCGAAGATAACATGCACTGAGAAAGGCATAGGGCAAGAAGGTCTTAGGAAGCTTAGACTCTAGGTGAATACTCCTAGCTACATTCTGCAAGACCCCATTGTAACTCTCAACAGTTGCATTCTGCTGAGCAGTGTACATCATCGACAACTCGTGAACTGCCCCAACCTTGATCAACTATTCTTCAAACCACTTAACGAACAAATCCTTAGCCCTGTCAGACCTCAAACATTTGAACACAAAACCATGTAGCTGAGTCATCCACCTAAGGATGGTAGTCTGAACTGCTAAGGGAGCCTCATCCCAGGACCTCAAGGCCACTACCTCAGCATAGCCGGAGAATTGATCTGTGAGACACAGGATATAATACTCCCCACGCAAGCCCCTAATATGAACAGGTCCCATGATATCTAAGTGAAGACGTTGTAGAGGTGCACGGATCTGTGTGGTGCTTTCTTTAGGAAAAGGCAAACGTTTGGCCTTAGCCTTCAGACAAGCATCACAAGGGATCTTAGCCAGTTTCTTCACTTGATGCATGGTGAGGGGCAAGTTCTTAACCATCTTACCTCTGACAAGTCTGCGCATGGCTTCATAGCTAGGGTGACCCAGCCGCCGATGCCACGGCCATTCAAGGGTAGTAGGGATAAGAACTCCACCGTCCTCATCAACATCAAGTGCAAAAACAGGATAAGGGTCTGCACTACGAACAGAACACCCATGGGGAGAAGCACAAGGCCTACATGCAAACTTATACACACCATCACTAGAGGCAGGAAAAGACCATAAGACAGAAGAGGCTTGTGTGGCAGTACAGCTAGTACTATCAAAAGAAACCTGGCAGTGATGGGAATGAGCCACATCATTTATTGACAGGAGGTTCACCGGACAGTGAGGGATGTAGAGAACATTGGAGAGAGTGATTGGTGTTGGTAACCAATCACTACATAACACAATGGATCCACTGCCTGCTGACCGTTGAACCACCCCATCACCAAATCTAACAGCTGGGCCATTTGAAGAAGCATTATTATACACTAAGAACAGGGACATATGTCCCCAGTAATAGACAATGCAGCCCCCGAGTCAACATGCCAGACACCCTCAGAGAGACTAGGGCTACACACGTTTGAGAACTTCGTGTTGAAAGAGAAAAGGACAGGGCTTACCTCCTACTTCTTATCCAGAGCATACCCATCAATCTGTGCCTGCAGGGAGGACAACTGTTTGGGAGTCAACGTAGCTGGAAGGGCCAAGTTGATGGGCACGGGTTGCTTTACCCTGTGACCCAAACTTGGACCTTCGCAGATGCGGATGCTTAGTCCAACAGTTCTCCTGCTTGTGGGACTCTTGTTGGGGCAGGGTCCCCAAGTGCACTCCAGGTCACGCTTGGCAGAGCCGGAACCCTGAGAACCAGATCCCTGCCCAGGCTGAAAAGCAGGCATTGGCAGGAGAGTGGGGAGGGTCCCGGGACCACCCAGGACGCCTGGAGTCCGACTTGGGGAGCTCTATGTTAAGGATGTCTAGGTTGCGGTATGGTACTCACCCAGACAGGACCAGTAATCTACAGGGATCTCACGCTGGCGCATCATTCCAAACTTCAGACGAAGAGAGTCGAACCGCGCCATCCGGATACCCCCAATGATAATCCCCATGGCATACTCCTGCGAAACAGGAGAACGCGCACTCACACACACTCGCACGCACGCGCACGCGCACTCGCATGGAGAATTCGCGAAAGAACTCATCAACCCGTTCTTCAGGGCGCATCACTGCATCACGAAGTTGACTCATCAACAGAGGCACTTCTGCAGAGAGACTATCAGAATTCCACCTGCGGATATTGTCACTGTGTCATGAAGGATGACACAGTCTACGGGAAGCTGACACAGTACAGACAGAAAAGGAGTTACTGTCTGTACCTATAGTTCTAGTTGAACCGCAATGGATGCTGATATTGGGGGTGGGGGGATGGGAGGCAACCGCAATTGTTCTTGGGGGGTGGGCATCTACAACTTGGTGTGTGTGTGTGTGTGTGTGTGTGTGTGTGTGTAAGGGGGGGGGGGGGGGGGGGGGGGGTTATTGAAGTTTATGCATGCATCATCCTCCCTAACGCGTTCAATATGAATAAAACAGCCTTTTATTTACGAGGCTGCTAATTCACGGGCGGGTATTGTTAAGTGGAAATCAACTAAGTTAAAAAACTGCCCGCTGCACGCAGTGGGTGTTTAACAAACTGCCAGGTGTGTGTCGTACTAAAGCGCTTTTGTCACAATCATGGAAATAATTCGACACCGTTGGATGACAAGATTGTCGAGGGTTACACCCCAGGGCAGGTATGGTACCTGGACATAATCTTGGGTTATGAACTTATGACTTCCCCATGCCTCAATGGTTTGAGCCCAGACTGCGCATGTGGTTAGATAATTATTATTATGAGCTATGGAATAGAGGAAAATAGAAGAGAAAGAGTTTCCCCCCTAGGGGGCCGACCAACAATCGAGGTAGCATAAGTGATAGACAGTAATGTCTAACGTAAGAGGGAGCGGACGAAGCGGGGACCTGACTGGGAGAATAGCGAAGGTGTTACATCTCTAGTACAAGGTATCGCAACATGGAGTCAAGCCTATTCATAGGCATGAACAAGATAGGATAGGAAACCACGACAGTGGGACGCGGACTGTAGCACAGAGTTCCGTAACACGTCAGAGGGACGCGGGCACTGTAGCACTGATGAGTCACAACCCCACTCACAACAATAAGGACCGCGGGCTTTCTTGTGGCCAGCAAGTAGTGTCGCACCCCCCCCACCTAACACCACGACACCGCGCCAGCAATACGATTGTTAGGGCGGATATCATCATCCCATCAAGCATGCACGCGTGCAGGATGCACGCACATCCGTTTTTCTCGATTCTTCCATTCGAAGGTGCCAATACAGTTGCTTTGGGGGCGGCCTAGAGTAGAATACCGAGAGGTCCAGAGTCGCGAAGTGTGAACATAGTCACGAAGTGTGAACAGAGTAACAACCCGCCTTCCCGCCATTTGTATTGCTGGTGCGGTTCGGTAATGTGGAGGGCAAAACAGCCACGCCACGCCTGTAGGAGTTCTTTCTTCTTCTTTGTCTTCCGCGCCACCGCGTGGTGTTAGTTGAACTGTCTTTATTTGCAACCCGTGGTATAAGCGGAAATTTGGTGGTGTGTTTCTTTGCAACCCGTTGGTTGAAATTTGAAGACATGAAGCACCGAATGTTCCTCGTCCACACTAACTCGCACTGTACCAATGCCTCCAAGTAGCCTCTTGTGGTTTCCTTCTGACGACTGCGTCCACTGCCGGGTTGGCTAGTGCAACACGACGAGTCAGGTGCGAGTGGGCTGGTGCGAGTGGGCTGGGCCGTGCGGTGGCTGGGCCGTTATCTGTGTCAATGACATGCGCACCCTCACCCACCAGTGATTTTGTGAAGGTTTGGGCCAAGTGGTATCGAAGTGGATCGAAGTGATATCGAAGTGGTATCCAAGCGGGATCGAATGGTCTGATCATCCATTCTGCATTTGGGAAGGACACAAACCTCCAATATGGGACTGAACGATATTCCTTATATGTTTGCCCACACCCCAAAGCAATTGTATTGGCACCATCGAATGGATCAATCGAGGAAGGCGGACGTGCGTGCATGACGCACTTGGCGTGTTGGAGGTTGATACCCGCCTGTCTTTGTCTTTCTTGGAACCTGACCAACTACACGACAAGTTGCACCGTCATCCTTGTCCACCCTAACTCGCAAGGTACCAAAGCCTCCAAATAGCCGCTAATGCTGCCGGGATGGATAGTGCTACGAGACGAAGCAGACGCGAATGGTCTGATCATCCATCTGCGTTTTGGGGAGTACAGAGACCTTCATTATCGGACTGAACGATGTTCCTCATATTTATGCCGACCCCAAAGCAATTGTCTTGGCACCTTCGAAGGACAATCGAGAAAGGCGATGTGTGTGCATGCCGTGCACGCGTGCATGCTTGGTGGGATGATAATACCCGCCCTACCAATCGTATTGCTGGTGCGGTTGCAGTGGTGTTAGGCAGAGGTTGTCACTCTACATGCTGGCCACGTAGAATGCCCCGCGGTCCTTATTCTACCTCGATTTAAGCCACACATCGATTGTTTTCCTTAAGCCACATCCATCGATCGCATTCCTCGATTGCGTACCCTCGATCGTATTCCTGTAGCCTTATTCCTCGATGGCATTGCATACATAAAAGAAAGAACGCCTACCCCGTGCTGAAAAGCCACGCCGGGGTGAGTTATTTTTCTTCTTCTTCTTAATCTCCCGCGCCACCTAGTGCCGGACTTCCTTCCTTTGCAACCTGACAATTATAAGGACACGAAACACCGAATGTTCCTCGTCCGCTCTAAGTCGCATTGTACCAAAGCCTCAAAGTAGCTGCTTGTGCTTGACCTCGGGCGACTGCGTCCACTGCCGGGTTTTCTATTGTAACAAGACGAAGTAGGTGCAAGCGGGCTGGGTCGTTTTCTGTGTCAGTGACATGCGTACGCGTACGGACGTACCCACCAGTGACTTGTCAAAGCTGTGGGCTTATGTTTTTGCCAAAGTGGTATCGAAGTGGTATCGTTGTAATATCCAATGCACGCGTGTAAGCGCCTTTGGGATGGGATGATGGTCGCAGTCCCTGATGTAGTACATGCCGGTGCAACTTCTGCGCCTGGGCCGTTGTCGCCCGAGCGAGCTTTAATTTCGGTAGCATTGCGTGGACCCTCCTTGTTTGATGCACACGATGGCGTGGTTGCTTCGGCGTGGCCCACCTTCACAGCTACCTCACTTCCTACCCACTTGCATGCACTCACACCCACCTATCAGCATACCTGTCTACACACCTGCCACATATGTTATTTCCATTCGTGTACCCCACATTTATTACACCCCTATCAACAGGTGGAAGGTAGGTGCACTACAGTCGAGTGTGACAGCTTAACAGGCGTTGTGGCAAAATGGGTTGCGGGCCCATCATCTTTACCGGCACGGGAACTACTATCGGCAACGTAAGTTTCATCCACTCCACTTTTTTTGTGCTTGTGTTCATTGGCAATGCCAAGTTGGGTGGCCACATTGGGCGAGCATGCTGTTGCCGTGATATGCAAATGGCTTTCATGTATAGTCATCTCTGGGCGTCACTCACTAGCTATTCTTTTGGGTGCAAGAGGACAAAAATTTCCAAGCATAGTTATTACGCGACTTACTGGTGGCTGGACTAGATTTCAGTGATAGGTTGCAAGCCTACATGAAAAGCTGATACACATACTTATGCCTGAATTATTTTTCATGCAGCCTCAAGCATCCACCAACAAGCGTCACCAAATCTTCCTAAGCTACCGCAAGATTGATTGTGGACGCCTGGGGGCGGGTGACAAAACCGCCATCTTCCTAAAGTCTAAGCTTGTGGAGTTCGGTTGGACGGTGTTTTTGGATGAGGAAGGAATTGAAGGTGTGAATTGAAGTATCCCCGAATCGGTTGATGGGGCAGGGTAGGGCAGGGCATGGCTTATGGATATGGCATACAGCAGGCATATGGCAGGGCATGATGCAGGTCATACGAAAGGGTAGGGCATATGGATGGGCATACGGCAGGACATACGTTAGGGAATATGGTAGGGCATACGGTAGGGCAGGGCATACGGTAGGGCATTTGTCAGGTCATACGGTAGGGCATATGGCAGGGCATACGGCATATGGTAGATCTCTATCGCGCAGGCACGGAGCCCGGCAGTTGCAGGCACAGGCAGGGAATACAGCAGGGCACATACGAGATGGGTCAGGAACAGGAACACGGCATATGTCCGGGCACATGGCACCGAGAGATGGCTGGGCCAGGGATAGGCAGGGCATATGGCAGGGCAGGGCATACAGCAGGGCATACGGAAGGGCATACGGCCGGGGCATACAGCCCGGGGCAGAGGCTCTGACAGGGCAGGGTATAACATATGGGCCGGCATACATAGAGGGGGTCTGCAATGTAGGGGGTATTTTAAACGCCGGACCACGCACGCAACCCACCATCCACCGCCGGCACGATGTCCACGGCAGCCATCGGCGAGGTTACATATGGCGTGGGCCAAGCCCCGGACCTAAGCCCCATACGCAGGGAACGGGGAAGAGGGTCCCCCGGGCAGACCCCACATGGCACCGCCAGCAAGCCGGCGCCCCCCCCCCCTCCCCCGCCCCCCCGATGCCCCGACCCCAGGCCCCCCACTCACCCCCCGGCGGGACAGTGCAACGGCCCACCCCCCCATCCCGGCCCAGGGACCCCATTGGACTGGGAATTTACTGTAAGGCATACGGCGAAAGGCCATAGTATCAGACGCAAGGCTCTGAGGAGCAGGTACAGAGCATCGGCAAGGGCAAGCAGTCTGTGGGGCAGGAATACAGAGACCCATAGCGGAACATGGCGGGCTACAGGGCAGGCCGGCATGGCACAATATTGCCAGGGCAGAACCACAACATGCCGGCATGCTAGCACAGGGCAGACAGGAATACGCCCGACAGGGGGTAACAGGTACCGGGGCGCATTATGGCGTCAGAGAGTATATGGCAGGGCAACATGGCATTAGGCATCAGGGCAAGTAGGCAAGCTGAGGCGAAAGGGACATAAGTGAAAGGACATGCACTGTCACCAGTCAAGTGATACTATGGGGGCATACAGCAGGGCAGAGCATTTGTCAGGGCATGTTGCAAGGGTATATGGCAGGGCATATGGCAAGGTATATGGCAGACCAAGGCATACGGCAGGGCATACTGCTGGGCATATGTCAGGGCTTACGGCAGGGCATAATGCAGGGCGTATGGCAGGGCATATTGCAGGGAATACGACAGGGCTAACGGCAGGGCGTAATGCTGGGCATATGGCAGGGCATACGGTAGGGCATACGGCAGGGCATACGGCAGGGCATAATGCTGGGCAGGGGAAAACAGCAGGGATCAGGCAGGGCACATATGGCAGGGCGTGGATATGGCTCGGGCATAAAGCAGTGGCCTATGTCAGGGCATACCCATACATACCAGCAGGGCATATGGTAGGGGACAGGAGCATCCCGGCAGAGGCATATGGCAGGGTCAGCCGGTTATTTTATGGCCACGGGCATAAAGCAGAGCATACTGGTTATAGGGTCATAAGGCAGGGCAGGACTTTTCCGTCTACAGAAGGGCAGCACCAAACAACATAGGGGCAGGGCATACTCAAGGCAAACTACGGGCAGGTCTTTATTTAACAGCTACTTGGGTTCATGGCATACGGCGGGGCTTGGGTCAAAATGGAAGGCGAACAGATATGTAGGGCTACATATGGGTACAGGGGCATACAGCCTCTTTCTAAAGATAGGGCTCGTCATACGCTTCTTAGGACAAGGACATACGCCTTTGACAGGGCACTTTATGGCAGGGCAGAGGTTTCCGGGCATACGACCGTTGGCAGTTAGGGCATATGCAGGGCATATGCAGGGTATGGGTACAAACGACATGAGGACTACAGCGGCATAAGGCACCGTTGCCTTGGTAATACCAGCATTGCATGCAGGCAGGGAGGGTATACGTCGGGCATGGGCGTACATCAGAGGATATTAACAGGACACAAGGAAGGGCAGATCCCCACATACGGCAGCCGGCGTACTGACAAGGCTCGCAGTCATCATCAGGGGCAGGAATATGGTTGGGCATAAGAGAATTTGAGCATTGGGCATACCGCAGGGCATATGACATTGCCGCATAATTTTGCAGCGCGCATATGCGGCGGGCGATGGTCATCCCTTATTAGTGCAATTCTAACTAGTGCATATGCATACACATGGCGTACAGAGGGCATATGGCAGGGCCGGTCATACGGCAGGGCATGGGATTCCCCTTGGCAGGGTATTCAGGGCTAGGGCAGGGGGCATAAGCCAGGGCAGGCATAAGGGAAGTGTGGTTGCCTTTAAGAATAACGGCAGGCATAGGCAGGGTACTAGCACCGTGCATAAGGAGGTCATACAGCACAGGCGAAGGGAATACGCGCTTTCGGGGCATTCATCGGCCGGGCCCATACGCAAGGGCGGGGCTGATACGCAGGGCAGATTCGGCAGGGCAGCGCATATGGAAGGGGCCCCCAGGGTATCGCCAGGCATACTGGCAGGGCATACAGCAGGGCAGCGGGAGCTTCCGGCAATCGCCCCCACGGGCAGGGCATACCGGACCGGGCATGGACTGGCGGTTAGACTAGGCGGCATTACGGAACGGAGGTCATACAGCTAGGGGACATGGCGGGAATACAGCATGACTGTGGCTAGATGAGGGCAGGGGCCATATAGCAGGGCAGGATATTGGACAGGAAGTGCAGAACGTACGGAGGCCCATACATCAGGGCATACGGCAGGGCGTATGGCAGTAGGAACAGGGCAACCTACAGGGCAACGTGCATAGACCGGGCATACTGCAGGGCATACGTCAGGGCCGACCCGAGACAATACATCGGGAAACACTTATTTTTTACCATCCTACCCCCTCTAAGGGCAGGGTATACAGCAGGCCATACGTCAGGGCATAATGCTGGGCATACGGCAGGGCATACTGCAAAGCATTTGTCAGGTCAACTGGCAGGGCATATGGCTGGGTAGGGGATACGGCAGGGCATACTGCAGAGCACACGTTAGGTCATACGGCAGGGCATACGGCAGGGCATACGGCAGGGAAGGGGCATATGGGCCACGTTGGCAAAGGGCAGGCCACGAATACGGCATGGCATATGGCAGTGCATACATCAAGGCATACAACAGGGCCACGTCCGTAGCAGGCATTACGGGCAGGACATACGGCAGAAGTCTACAACAAAGCATCCTGCAGGGCAGGGCATACGGCAGGCTTAGGCCAGGTGACACATGGCGGGGCGGGCAATCCGGCTAGCGATGTGGAGAGGGCCATGAGACGGCGGGAGGGCCCGGGGATAGCGGTTCGGGCATGAGACGGCAAGTGACACTTATGGCAGGACGACGGGACCTGGCA
>JACBWV010000550.1:0-52220 GCA_013435795.1 Chlamydomonas sp. ICE-L
AGCCCCCCCCACCAACCCACCCCACTGGAATGCCTGCCAAAACACACACACACCACACCCCACCCACGGTCAACAAGCACTTCTTTCAGCAAAACACTAGCAATGTCCTGCCCTCTCAAGGCCAACACCCACGCCGCTACTGACTTTCCGCTCCATTTGCCCCCCCTACAAGAGACGAGTGCTCCCACCTCGTGCTCCCCCACTTCGGCACACCCTTCCAGGCCCCCCCCATTGGACCCCGAGTGACTGCAATTTCGCCGCAGGCGAGGGAAGATTGCTCAGTGCCCCATGTGAGGCGCCCTTACAGACGATCATGCGGTTCTATCCGCGCTCTACTCTGGGGCAGGCTATTCTCTTCAGTTAAGTGGACCACCCGACTTACCATCTTAGTACTTCAGAGCAGCCTCTCATGATCCCTTCTTCCGAGACCAAACCCACTTCATCCTTACTCTCAGAATCATCCATCTCCTCCCTCTCATCCCTGCTCCTTTCATTCAGCTGCTGATGATACCTAGTAGACCGAAGCTTTTGAACAGAACAATTGGAGCTGGAGGTCCTTTTCGCCCTGCAATGTCTGCCTATCGGCCCCGCCTTATAACTTGCTGACGAAGGCGCTTCGGCCAATTCGGCTGAGCGACTGCAATTTCAGCGGGGGACTATGGGAGCTGCTCAGTGCCCCATTGAGGTTTACAGACGCTAATGCGGTCTAATCCGCTACTCTGCCCCCTCCAGAGTCAGCATAAGAGGTAAGCCCCTACAGGAAGGGGGCAGGCTATTCTCTTCAAGTTAATTTGCGGACACCCGACCCCCATCCTTAGTACTTAGA
The DNA here is from genome assembly GCA_013435795.1 of Chlamydomonas sp. ICE-L. NCBI lineage: Eukaryota > Viridiplantae > Chlorophyta > Chlorophyceae > Chlamydomonadales > Chlamydomonadaceae > Chlamydomonas > Chlamydomonas sp. ICE-L. Next base: position 827 of record JACBWV010000550.1, read on the forward strand.
AGCAGCTCCTCCTGATCCATCTTCCGAGCCCCACCAATTCCTCCCCTCATCTACAGGAATCCTCCATCTCCTCCCTTATCATCCCTGACTCCTTCTGTCAAGGCTGCTGAGGATACTAGTAGACGACGCTTTGAGGCGACAATTGGAGCTGAAGGTCCTTTTTTCGCCCTAGCAAGTTGCTCTCCGGCGCCTGAGACTGGCTGCGAAGCTGCTTCGGCCATTCGGCTGAGTGACTGCAATTTCGCGGCTATGGGAGCTGCTCCAGTGCCCCATTTGAGTGTTACAGACGCTCTGCGGTCTAATCCGTAACTAGGCGGGCAGGCTATTATCTCAAGTTAATTTGGGATCCCACCCGACTTCCCACCTTAGTACTCAGAGAAGCAGCTCTCGCCTGATTCCCTTCTTCCGAGCCCCACCCACTTCTCCTTCCTTCAGAATCCGCCATCTCCTCCCCTATCATCCCTGCCTCCTTCAGTCAGCTGCTGAGATACCTAGTGACGAAGCTTTGAGGCGACACACAATTGGAGCTGGAGGTCCTTTTTTCGCAATAGCAATGTCTGCTCTGCCGGCCGCCTTATAACTTTGTGCGAAGCTGCTTCGGCCAATTCGGCTGGAGCGACTGCAATTTCGCGGCTAGGGGAGATGCTCAGTGCCCCATTTGAGTGTTTACAGACGCTCATGCGGTTCTAATACGCTACTCGCCCCCTCCAGAGGTCAGCATAAGAGGGTACAGCATACTGAAGGGGTTGCAGGCTATTCTCTTTCACGTTTATTTGGGAACACCCGACCCCCATCCTTTATTAGTACTTCAGAAGCAAGTCTCTCCTGATTCCTTCTTCCGGCCCCCACCATTCCTCCTTCCTCTCAGAATCCTCCATATCCCCTCTCATCCAATGCTCCGTCATGTCAGGCTGAGATACCTAGAGACGAAGTTTGAGGCGACAAGGGAGAGATTTTGTAGTGTTTTTGGCCTTAGAAGAGGTGTTTGTGCTGTTGAGAATCATTCCCTCTTTATGAATCACGATAGTCAGAGGGTATCCTTTTGAAGGTCTGCATTGGTCAGCAGCTTTGGTCTCTAATAGAGACTTGCCGATCCTGGAGTGTGACATGGGTGGAAACCATAGCGATACATTTGTCTTAAGCATTTTGCTGCCCTAGAGGTTGGATAGTAGTTTTTGGGGGGGGAATATGTGCTTCCTGCCTGACGACTGTTTTGTGTGATTTGTACCGGACCTCGTTGATAAGTAGCATGCCATGCTTGGTCTTCTTTCACCTTACAGAGCTTGTGCGTCGGAATTGCCGAGAAGAAGCTGGCATGGCTACTTGGACAAGCCTGAGCTGGCACGCCGGGTATGATGATGGAGTGGGCATGATGCACTGGGACGTTATAGGATGATTGCCCTGTACCATGTTGTATCTTGCGTATGCAGGTTAGGTTCAGAAGGCCTTACTTAGGAGGCTACAAGTTTTGTTTACCTTGTTACAGCGACCTTTTGAACCGTAGGACGTGCAGCGTGCGTGTGTCTTTGCAGAGCTTGCTGATTGCACGGCGACATAGTGGTTGATTATTAGGCGGCTGAAGGACTGCGCGAAATGCTAATGGAGTGATGCCCTGATGCACAGGACTACCGGTTTATTTGCTTAAAGTGCCAGCTGCTTTTAGTGCGCCTTTAAGGTTTCCTTGCTGTCAGTGGATCTTGTGGGGGTTCTACCATTTCACCGTCAAGGACGTTTTATAAGGATGTTTGATTGCTCTTTAGATTTTTTAGTTACTTTGTTAGTGTTAGCTTTAGAGCCTGTACTGTTGTTGTTGAATGCCGACGCGATGGGAGTCTTGCAGAGCTTGCTGATCTGAATGGGTGACATAGCGACCTGTTACTAGTGCTTGGAGTATGTGCTGGTTTGCTACTTGGAGGTTACAGTGGTGTTTATTGGTTTTGGGGAGGAAACAGTGTGCTTGGAGGTGGGGGTGGTGCTCGTAAGGCCCTTTGTCCTTTGTCCTCCTAGTAATTAGTTGGTGTCCCTCGTTCTTTTTGTCCCCTCGTCTTTTCGTCTTTTGTCTTGGAATCTTTTGTCATTAGCGGATTTTGGTCATGTCTTCTAGCTAATTCTCCTTGAGGTTTTCTTCATAGTCAAATAGGGACCACTAGGCCCCTTTATCAGACCAGTCGTTCACCTTCCTCGTTACCTCCGACAGTAAAAAAAAAAAAACCCACCCATGGTCCCAAACGGGCCCCCCCCCCCCGCCCACCCCCGGCAGTGCCCCCCGTGAATGTGCGTTTGGTCGTGGGTTGGTATCTCTCACCAACCCTAAGTGCGCCTACTTTGCATATTGTAGGAGTGGCACCACCATTCAAACTGAATCCTCTGTGTCGCTGGTTTGTGTCGGAAGACCCACCTCCTGGGGTGAAAGTCCTTTCACCAACAAAAAAAAAAAAATGTGGGAAGGTAGACGTTTGCAATCGGGCTGCACCATGCACAGGTGTGACATGTAGGAAGGTACAGACGTGTATAATCGGGCTGCACCATGCCCGGGTGTGACATGTGGGACAGTACAGACGTTTATAATCGGGCTGCATGATGCCCGAGGGTAACATTTTTTTTTTCTTTTTTTTTTTTTTTACAAAGGGGGGAACCAGGAAAAGGCGCAACTGATAAAACCTAGCCCTTTGTGACCAAGGAGAAAGACCCCCCCCCCCCCCCCAAGAAAAGACATAACGCGAAGGGACAGCTAAGGGACAGACACCACCTGGGCGACTAAAGGGACAAAGGAGGACAGGAACAGAAGACAAACAAACCAGAGAGGCAAGGAAGAAGCATTTGGGAAGGTAGACGTTTGTAAGCGGGCTGCACGATGCCCCGATGTACATGTGGGAAGGTACAGACGTTTATAATCAGGCCCTGCACATGAAAAAAAAACCAGGTGGGAATGTGGAAAGGTATACGTTTGTAATCGGGCTGCACCATGCCCGGGTGTGACATGTTGGGAGGTAGACGTTTATAATCGGGCTGCACGATGTACATGTGGGAAGGTACAGAAGTTTATAATCGGGACCTGGCACGGTCGGGGTGGTTACATATGGAAGGCAAAAACTTTTGTATAGGGTGAACGATGTTATTATTGGCTGCACATTTGGGGTGTCGAATGCCCATGTGCTAATTTGGGGGTGCAGAAGAAGCATCTGAAATAAGAAAACGTTTCCCACACCGTGGAGCCTGATGGACAAAACCGGCTCACAACGTTTAGGATCGGGCTTGCCAGATAAATCAAGCTTATGCATTATGCTGAGCATGACGGAGGACGTGAGATCAAGTGATCATTATATAATATATTTGAGGTTCTAATCACACTGTCAACTTCCAACATATACCAGGGTTGATCATCCTCCACCCTACAAATTGAAAATCCATACGCCCTGCCACGGGGTTGTGATGTTGAAGAAAACCCTCCCGTTCTCATGCACCGTACGTATGGAGAATTGCTATAAGCTTCCCTCATCAATCTACGCAAGGAACTCAAGAAGGATGGTTACGGGCAGACTTGAGGAGCAGCTGATCCAGCAAGGCCTCCCCCCCCACCAGAGGCAAGAGCTCTTGGAACCATGGCTGGTTGGTCTTTGGGAGGACCTCCAACTGGACCCAACAACATGGGGTCTCCTCCTCCATGATGATACTGAGGTGAACCTTCTTGAACTCTCTGTGCGCCAAGCACGGCAGGCCCTTCTTCACCAACATATCATGCAACAAAGCCCCAGTTCCCACCATTTTGTGCCAGGTTATACCGAGGAACGTGCTGCTTTGCTGCTTGGCTGCTTGGTTTTATCAGTTGCGCCTTTTCCTGGTTCCCCCCTTTGTAAAAAAAAAAAAAAAAAAGGCAGAATCAGGGCATTCCAAGAAAGCGTGAGACATTGTGTCAGCAGTGTGCATCTTTTATGTCCCATAGGTAACCAGAATGTTCAACCAAGATTGTTTTCTAGGCCAACCAATCGCTGGAAGTTTTACAAGTAGTAATAGTAAATAGTATTAGTAAATAGTAATACAAATTGTTATCATTAATAGTAATACCATCCCTTGACTAAGCCTGACTAAGCTTGAAGCCAAATGTGGTACATGAGGGAAAGTTGGTGTCTGATTGGGAACATGTTTGTGGCTCTTGTGCCTCATCCAAATCCAAAAAAAATAAAAAAAATAAAAAAAACTTTTATACCTGATCGTGAGACACCACATCCTCATCTGCTAGATTCAAAATTCAAATTCGATCTGCTCCCGTAAATGTAGACTTGCAATGCATATGATGCCTTCTTTCTTTGCTGCAGCGCGTTCACTTATGAAGTACTATCTTCCATTCTACCAGAATTATCCCAGGGTGCTAAGCAGGGTACTACTAAGCGCACGCTTGCATCGCGGTTTTGAGCCCCTCTGCGCGTTTTGCACAGTTTTTTCACCCCCCTGTAGGCGCAGCGCGTGTTTTTTTCCTTAGCCGTTCTTGTCTTTTCTTCTTCGATATCTTCTCCTTGGTCACAAAGGGCTAGGTTTTATCAGTTGCGCCTTTTCTGGTTCCCCCCTTTGTTAAAAAAAAAGGTGATGTCGTCCCCGATGAGCAAGAAGGGGTAACTAGGAAGGCGCTGTCCACCGGTGAGGGTCTCCCAGGGTTGAAAGGGGCCAGTCGATGACGGGGGCAGAGTCAGGGTAATCCAAGAAAGCGTGAGACATGGTGTAAGCAGTGAGCAGCTGTAATCAGTCAGGGCTGGAGCAGACTATGGAGGGGAGGTCGTCGTGGTTGACCCGTTGGAAGCGGGCTCTTGCATGGGCGAGGAATGCGCTTACCAGCAGCAAACCAACACATCACGACATCTTTGCACCACAACTCACCCCCCTTCCGGTAATTGACGCCCACCTCATCGCTGGTGGGTGGGTACGTGGGTGGGGTGGGTACGTGGTTGACAGGGGGTGGGTGGGTGGGTGGGTGGGTGACCAGGAGTGGGTGGGTATGTGGGGTGGATGGGTGGGTGCTTGGGTGGGTGGGTGACAAAGGGTGGGTACGTGGGTGATCAGGGGTGGGTGGGTACGTGGGTGACAAGGGGTGGGTACCGTCCGGTGGGACTGGCCCCCTCCTAGCGAAGTTTTTCTATACGCCAGCTTGTGATTGAACACGCGACTTCTTGGCGAGGTGCCACAAACCGCCTGGCCAGCCCTTGGCCCCTCCTGACTAAGCTTGAAGCCAAATGTGGTACATGAGGGAAAGTTGGTGTCTGATTGGGAAATGTTTTGGGCTCGTGTGCCTCATCCACCACAACTCGTATTCTACCAGATCGTGAGACACCACATCCTCATCTGCTAGATTCAAATTCAAATTCGATCTGCTCCCGTAAATGTAGACTTGCAATGCATATGATGCCTTCTTTGCTTCAGCGCGTTCACTTATGAAGTACTATCTTTCCATTCTACCAGAATTATCCAGGGTGCTAAGCAGGGTACTACTAAGCGCACGCTGCATCGCGGTTTTGAGCCCCTCTGCGCGTTTGCAACAGTTTTTCACCCCCTGTAGGCGCAGCGCGTGTTTTTTTCCTTAGCCGTTCTTGTCTTTTTCTTCGATATCTTCTCCTTGGTCACAAAGGGCTAGGTTTTATCAGTTGCGCCTTTTCTGGTTCCCCCCTTTGTTAAAAAAAAAAGGTGATGTCGTCCCCGATGAGCAAGAAGGGGTAACTAGGAAGGCGCTGTCCACCGGTGAGGGTCTCCCAGGTTGAAAGGGGCCAGTCGATGACGGGGGCAGAGTCAGGGTAATCCAAGAAAGCGTGAGACATGGTGTAAGCAGTGAGCAGCTGTAATCAGTCAGGGCTGGAGCAGACTATGGAGGGGAGGTCGTCGTGGTTGACCCGTTGGAAGCGGGCTCTTGCATGGGCGAGGAATGCGCTTACCAGCAGCAACCAACACATCACGACATCTTTGCACCACAACTCACCCCCCTTCCGGTAATTGACGCCCACCTCATCGCTGGTGGGTGGGTACGTGGGTGGGTGGGTACGTGGTTGACAGGGGGTGGGTGGGTGGGTGGGTGGGTGACCAGGAGTGGGTGGGTATGTGGGTGGATGGGTGGGTGCTTGGGTGGGTGGGTGACAAAGGGTGGGTACGTGGGTGATCAGGGGTGGGTGGGTACGGTGGGTGACAAGGGGTGGGTACCGTCCGGTGGGACTGGCCCCCTCCTAGCGAAGTTTTTCTTATACGCCAGCTTGTGATTGAACACGCGACTTCTTGGCGAGGTGCCACAAACCTCCTGGCCAGCCCTTGGCCCCTCCTGACTAAGCTTGAAGCCAAATGTGGTACATGAGGGAAAGTTGGTGTCTGATTGGGAAATGTTTTGGCTCGTGTGCCTCATCCACCACAACTCGTATTCTACCAGATCGTGAGACACCACATCCTCATCTGCTAGATTCAAAATTCAAATTCGATCTGCTCCCGTAAATGTAGACTTGCAATGCATATGATGCCTTCTTTGCTTCAGCGCGTTCACTTATGAAGTACTATCTTTCCATTCTACCAGAATTATCCAGGGTGCTAAGCAGGGTACTACTAGCGCACGCTACAATCGCGGTTTTGAGCCCCTCTGCGCGTTTTGCACAGTTTTTTCACCCCCCTGTAGGCGCAGCGCGTGTTTTTTCCTTAGCCGTTCTTGTCTTTTTCTTCGATATTTTCTCCTTGGTCACAAAGGGCTAGGTGTTATCGGTTGCGCCTTTTCTGGTTCCCCCCTTTGTTAAAAAAAAAGTGATGTTGTCCCCGATGAGTAAGAAGGGGTAACTAGGAAGGCGCTGTCCACCGGTGAGGGTCTCCCAGGTTGAAAGGAGCCAGTCGATGACGGGGGGAAGAGTCAGGGTAATCCAAGAAAGCGTGAGACATGGTGTAAGCAGTGTGCAGCTGTAAGCAGTCAGGGCTGGAGCAGACTATGGAGGGGAGGTCGTCGTGGTTGACCCCGTTGGAAGCGGGCTCTTACATGGGCGAGGATGCGTTGCATCCCAAGGTGCCGTGTAGCAAGCTCCGGCATTTTTTTTCTAAGGGGGGGAACCAGGGGAAGGGACTGGAATACAGGGGGGAACTTTTTTTCTTTCCCCTCTCTGTTAATGAAGGCAATCCATCGGGATTCAAAGTCCACGGAGGACCTCGCAGGTGAGGGTGTAGCAATGGGGTTAGTGGGAAGGGGGGTAGTGGTAGTAGAATAGAATGTAGATAGCCCCTTAGAATGCTCCACAGCCTGGGCCAAGCAGCACGTTCCTCGGTATAACCTCGCAAACAATGGGGGGAACTGGCCAACTAGGGCTTTGTTGCAGATTGTTGGGATAAGAGGCCTTGTCGGATTGCCAACCCAATTCCATATCTAAGTTTTTCAAAAGGGGGATTTATAAAGGGGGACGGTATTAAGGGGGGGGGGGGGGGGGGGGGGGGGGTCAGCCATCCTCAGGATTTTTTAGGGATAGGTGTCCCCCATTTTTTTTGAACTCCCGGTATGACCAGTAAAATGCATACGGATTTGAGTATGTACGTTTTTTAATCGGGCATGCAAAATGCCCGGATGTTGTTTTGTTTTTTGGGATCTTTTTGGTTTGTATGAACCATGAGGACGGTACAGCGGTTTATAATCGGCTGCACGATGCCGGTGGGTAACATGTGGGAAGGTAGACGTTTTGTATCGGGCTGCACCATGCACAGGTGTGACATGTGGGAAGGTAGACGTTTGCAATCGGGCTGCACACATGCACAGGTGTGACATGTAGGAAGGTACAGACGTGTATAATCGGGCTGCACCATTTTTTTTTTTTCACACCATGCCCGGGTGTGACATGTGGGGACGTACAGACGTTATAATCGGGCTGCATGATGCCCGAGGGTAACATTTGGGAAGGTAGAGACGTTTGTAATCGGGCTGCACGATGCCCCGATGTACATGTGGGAAGGTACAGACGTTTATAATCCGGCTGCACCATGCACAGTGGTGACATGTGGAAAGGTAGAAACGTTTGTAATCGGGCTGCACCATCCCGGGTGTGACATGTTGGGAGGTAGACGTTTATAATCGGGCTGCACGATGTACATGTGGGAAGGTACAGACGTTTATAATCGGGCTGCACGATGGGTGTTACATTATGGAAGGCAAACAACTTTTGTATCGGGCTGCACGATTTTATTATTGGCTGCACATTTGGGGTGTCGAATGCCCATGTGCTAATTTGGGGGTGCAGAAGAAGCATCTGAAATAAGAAACGTTTCCCACACCGTGGAGCCTGATGGACAAAACCGGCTCACAACGTTTAGGATCGGGCTTGCCAGATAAATCAAGCTTATGCATTATGCTGAGCATGACGGAGGACGTGAGATCAAGTGATCATTATATCATATACTTTTGGTCCATGTCTTCTAGTCTTCTTCTTTGTTTTTTCTTCCTTGGTCACATAGGGCTAGGTTTTATCAGATGCGGATTTTATCAGATGTAGATGCGCACCCAGACGGATCCTCGACACCTTGATAATGGCGCCTTCTGTCAAGATTGGTGGCGTGGCCTAGATTGCTCTCTAACAGTGGCTTCATTGCAAGCTTATGGGCCACCCCCCCGATCTTTTGCACCATGATTGGGGTCACTCCCGGTGACCAGGAGCCTGATACCCGCACCATGGAAATGACAATCCCCATGGCCCCAGCGCTCCCTACAATCCCAGACCCAATCCCAGACCCAGCCCAAGCCCTAGTTCTAGACCCTGATCTAGACCCTGACCCAGATCCAGCCCATTACCCGGATCTAGACCTTGCTCTAGACCCTGACCCAGACCCAGACCATTCCCGAGCTCTAGACCCTGATCTAGACCCTGACCTAGGTCCAGCCCAAGCCCCAGCTCTAGGCCCCGATCTTGACCCTGACCTAGATCCAGCCCAAGCCCAAGATCAAGACCCTGCCTCAGAGCAGGATCAGGTTCCAGATTTGGACACAGCACACGACCACGTTCCAGATCTGGGGCTAGATCTGGACCAAGATCAAGGTCCAGATCTGCGCTAAGATCCAGATCAAGATCTAGATCTTGATACTGTCTCTGTCTTCATTCCTGTTGTACATGCCCAGACCAGTCTTTTAGGTTTTCGCTTTGCTTCCAGTTGTCTTTCTTCTTTTCTGGTTGCCTCCCTGCTTTTGGCTTGTTTTTTGCAGATTCTCCCTTAGTTTGCTTCCCCTAGTTCAGTTTGCACCCTTAGTTGCCTCCTTAGTTTCCCCCTCAGTTGCCTCCTTAGTCGCCCCCCCCCCCCCCCCCCCCCCCCTCCCCCCCCTTTTTTCTCTTAGTTTCTCGCATAGTTTTCCTTTTAGTCCTCCTTAGTTTGCATCTCCTCTTTCAGTCTTCTGATCCGGTGACTGTTAGAGGTTGCAATGTTTTGGCCCCCCCCTTCATAGGTCTTTTTCTTTGTAGTCTAGCCCATTCTCTTGGGCTTCCTGTTTTTGGCTTCTTCCTTGCCTCTCTGGTTTGTTTGTCTTCTGTTCCTGTCCTCCTTTGTCCCTTACGTCGCCCAGGTGGTGTCCGTCCCTTAGCTGTCCCTTAGCCGTTCTTGTCTTTTTCTTTGGTCTTTTCTCCTTGGTCACAAAGGGCTAGGTTTTATCAGTTGCGCCTTTTCCTGGTTCCCCCCTTTGTAAAAAAAAAAAAAAAAAAAAAGATGTTCCCTTTCCTGGTTCCTCCCTATGTAAAAAAAAAAAAAAAAAAACAGTTTCTAATCACACTGTCAACTTCCAACATATACCAGGGTTGATCATCCTCCACCTACAAATTGAAAATCCATACGCCCTGCCACGGGGTGTGATGTTGAAGAAACCCTCCCGTTCTCATGCACCGTACGTACTGGAGAATGGCTACTATGATGGGTTGGGGTTTTGCAGACCGCTACTGCGCCTGAGCATGGACTACCGTGCGACAGCACGGAGGGAAGTTCTCTTCCAAGGCGGCAGGTCAGAAATTTGGGAACCTGGTAAGGGCTCGAACTGCAGACCTGTCAGTTTTGCTGTGTTCTACCTAACCATACGGCCTGAGCTCGATAAACAGTCCTCCACCTACAGTATTAGACCATTTCACTTCCCACCAGTAACTTTTGTATTTTTCAGGACCAAGTGCTTCCCAGTATACCTTGCATCTCATCTTCATCGACTCTTTTACCAGCAACCAACACATCACGACATCTTTGCACCACAACTCACCCCCCTTCCGGTAATTGACGCCCACCTCATCGCTGGTGGGTGGGTACGTGGGTGGGTGGGTACGTGGTTGACAGGGGGTGGGTGGGTGGGTGGGTGGGTGACCAGGAGTGGGTGGGTATGTGGGTGGATGGGTGGGTGCTTGGGTGGGTGGGTGACAAAGGGTGGGTACGTGGGAGATCAGGGTTGGGTGGGTACGTGGGTGACAATGGGTGGGTACCGTCCGGTCGGACTGGCCCCCTCCTAGCGAAGTTTTTCCCATACGCCAGCTTGTGATTGAACACGCGACTTCTTGGCGAGGTGCCACAAACCTCCTGGCCATCCCTTGGCCCCTCCTGACTAAGCTTGAAGCCAAATGTGGTACATGAGGGAAAGTTGGTGTCTGATTGGGAAATGTTTTGGCTCGTGTGCCTCATCCACCACAACTCGTATTCTACCAGATCGTGAGACACCACATCCTCATCTGCTAGATTCAAAATTCAAATTCGATCTGCTCCCGTAAATGTAGACTTGCAATGCATATGATGCCTTCTTTGCTTCAGCGCGTTCACTTATGAAGTACTATCTTTCCATTCTACCAGAATTATCCAGGGTGCTAAGCAGGGTACTACTAAGCGCACGCTGCATCGCGGTTTTGAGCCCCTCTGCGCGTTTTGCACAGTTTTTTCACCCCCCTGTAGGCGCAGCGCGTGTTTTTTCCTTAGCCGTTCTTGTCTTTTTCTTCGATATCTTCTCCTTGGTCACAAAGGGCTAGGTTTTATCAGTTGCGCCTTTTCTGGTTCCCCCCTTTGTTAAAAAAAAAAGGTGATGTCGTCCCCGATGAGTAAGAAGGGGTAACGAGGAAGGCGCTGTCCACCGGTGAGGGTCTCCCAGGTTGAAAGGAGCCAGTCGAAAAAAAAAAAGAAAAAAAAAGTCGATGACGGGGGCAGAGTCAGGGTAATCCAAGTAAGCGTGAGACATGGTGTAAGCAGTGTGCAGCTGTAAGCAGTCAGGGCTGGAGCAGACTATGGAGGGGAGGTCGTCGTGGTTGACCCGTTGGAAGCGGGCTCTTACATGGGCGAGGAATGCGTTGCATCCCAAGGTGCCGTGTAGCAAGCTCCGGCATTTTTTTTTTTACTAAGGGGGGAACCAGGGGAAGGGACTGGAATACGGGGGGAACTTTTTTTCTTTCCCCTCTCTGTTAATGAAGCAATCCATCGGGATTCAAGTCCACGGAGACCTCGCAGGTGAGGGTTAGCGATGGGGTTAGTGTGGAAGGGGGTAGAATGCTCCACAGCCTGGGCCAAGCAGCACGTCCCTCGGTATAACCTCGCAAGATATGGGGGGAACTGGCCAACTAGGGCTTTGTTGCAGGATATGTTGGTGAATAAGGGCCTGTCGTGATTGCCAACCATTCCATATTTAAGTTTTTCAAAAAGGGGTATTTATAAAAAGGGGTATTTAAGGGGGGGGGGGGGGGGGGCATGGGGAGCACGCGTATACAAACGAGATTGTCCAAACGGGCATGCCTATTTGGGGGGGCGGGACAACGTTAGGGGGGGTGCCACTTTGGGGATCCATTATTTATATGTTCAGGAAGCCTGCCCCATGTGGAAGACCCCCCCTATCGTTGTCCCAACCCCCAAATAGGCCCCCCAAAATGTACTACAAAACAAAGTACACAAAAAGTACAAAACAAATTAAACTTCCCGAAACATCGAGAAATGCACTCAGAATTGAAAACTTTTTTTTGTTGTTGGCAGGGGCGGGCCTTTGGGCGGGCCGGGGGGGGGGGGGGGGGGGCAAAAACTACTGCGGGGTTATTAATACCTTTTTCGGCGAGACTTTAAGTCAGAACTTCAAAAGACTTTTCCCCCTCTTTTGTGAGTGTGGAGGAGGTCGGGGGACAGAATGGTTACAAAAGCACTAAAACTGTTTTCTAGATGTTTACTTGACTGAAGTGCATGATAGGTACCGTATATCTGACCTTATATCTTTGGGAGGGACATACACAAAATAGCCCCTTGAAAACTCTCAAACACCCCCTAATAATACAATATGATCGTCATAAACTTACACTCACGGCACATACACTTCCTCAAAATTGAATACCCCAAACTTTCATAGTGTATGTATGTATGTTACAGTCCAGGGGTAGGCCAAATAGGCTAAAGAGAAGGGACTTGCCCAACCATAAAGGAAGGGCTTACAAAGAAACAAAAACTGATGAACTGAACCACCACCATTGACAACCAAGCTGAACTATATCTCGAGGTCATTAGTAGATACGGCACGTTGAACAAGCAACCGAGAGGCCGAGGGGTGTGCCATTAGTAGCTGCTCATGTGCCTATAGATTGGCCATGAACACTAACAACAATTCCGTGGTAAAGCCCATGCATTTGGAACTCTTGATGGACCACTTGGCCAACATTGACACATGGTCTTGCAGTGTGGGCAATGTGACCTTGCGGATCAGCCAATAATATGTTCTCCATGCGAGCGGTGCGCGCCATCGTAGGAAGGTGTGGTGAATCCCATGCTTGGTGTTGGAGGCATATGATGCGGAGCACCAATGCATCAAAATGATAGCCTGCCATAGCCAGCCGGACCTGGAGTTCCTCATCATACATCTTTTTGGTAGCCATGCTAGAGTTGGGGGTGAGAAGCCGGGTGGGAGCTGGATGTGTGTGTGATCAATAGTGTTTGCATGAGCATGTTTGGGGTAAATGAATGCATGGCTCTTATTCTTCTGTGGTTCCTCAAAAACCTCCAGCCTGTCCTCCTCGGGAGCCAATGCCATATCTGATGCTGCGATTATGATGAGACCCCATTGGCTAGCTCTCGTCGTCTTAGGCCATGCTGGGTCGACCCTCATATGCAACACTCGTCGGTCTCGATGAGCTTCTTGAGGGAAAACATGGGTAGCTTACCTCCCAAACAAGATACAAGGTTCGCTAGTGGCCCATTACATATATGCAGCGACAAATTGAGCTCCTCGCAACTTCGGCATGTTGCACAAGGGGGTCGGAAGGGTTTCTACAGCTATTCGCGACCCTCGGACCTCCATCTCCGGTCGATGCACAGCGATTCAAATCGAATAGAACGACTTCCTAGGACAATACTCGACTATCCAGTCCTTTGGGGGCTGTAGCTGCGCTCCCTAGAGAAAGCTGATTTTCGAGGCTTCGGATTTGAAAATGTTCAGTGGGGAAAGTTGCGTCGGATTGTCACAATTCAATCAGTAAGTGCTTATATGGATACATTCGATGCGATGTGTGCGGTTAAATTGAAATAATCGAGGCGCGCGAGAAAGTTTGACATGGGGACGGGTTTCCGGACCCCTTATGTCGCGCGTGCTCCCCATAGGGGGGGGGGGGGGGGGGGGGGGGGGGGGTCAGCCATCCTCAGGATTTTTCAGGGATAGGTGTCCCCCATTTTTTTTTAACTCCCGGTATGCCCAGTGAAATGCATACGGATTTGAGCATGTACGTTTATAGTCGGGCTGCACCTTGCCCGGATGTAACATGTAGGACGGTGCAGACGTTTATAATCGGGCTGCACGATGCCGGTGGGTAACATGTGGGAAGGTAGATGTTTGTAATCGGGCTGCACCATGCACAGGTGTGACAAGTGGGAAGGTAGACGTTTGTTATTGGGCAGCACCATGCACAGGTGTGACATGTGGGAAGGTAGACGTTTGCAATCGGGCTGCACCATGCCCGGGTGTGACACGTGGGACAGTACTGACGTTAATAATCGGGCTGCATGATGTACATGTGGGAAGGTACAGACATTTATAATCGGGCTGCACGATGTACATGTGGGAAGGTACAGACGTTTATAATCGGGCTGCACGATGGGTGTTACATTATGAAAGGCAAACAACTTTTGTATCGGGCTGCACGATTTTATTATTGGCTGCACATTTGGGGTGTCGAATGCCCATGTGCTAATTTGGGGGTGCAGAAGAAGCATCTGAAATAAGAAAACGTTTCCCACACCGTGGAGCCTGATGGACAAAACCGGCTCACAACGTTTAGGATCGGGCTTGCCAGATAAATCAAGCTTATGCATTATGCTGAGCATGACGGAGGACGTGAGATCAAGTGATCATTATATCATATATTTTTAAGTTTCTAATCACACTTTCCACATCCAACATATACCAGGGTTGATCGTCCTCCACCTACAAATTGAAAATCCATACGCCCTGCCACGGGGTGTGATGTTGAAGAAACCCTCCCGTTCTCATGCACCGTACGTACTGGAGAATGGCTACTATGATGGGTTGGGGTTTTGCAGACCGCTACTGCGCCTGAGCATGGACTACCGTGCGACAGCACGGAGGGAAGTTCTCTTCCAAGGCGGCAGGTCAGAAATTTGGGAACCTGGTAAGGGCTCGAACTGCAGACCTGTCAGTTTTGCTGTGTTCTACCTAACCATACAGCCTGAGCTCGATAAATAGTCCTCCACCTACAGTATTAGACCATTTCACTTCCCACCAATAACCTATGTATTTTTCAGGACCAAGTGCTTCCCAGTATACCTAGCATCTCATCTTCATCGACCTCTTTTACCAGCAACCAACACATCACGACATCTTTGCACCACAACTCACCCCCCTTCCGAAAATTGACGCCCACTTCATTGCTGAGATGTGCACGTCCGGTCGGACCGGCCCCCTCCCAGCAAAGTTTTTCCCATACGCCAGCTTGTGATTGAACACGCGATTTCTTGGCGAGGTGCCACAAACCTCCTGGCCAGCCCTTGACCCCTCCTGACTAAGCTTGAAGCCAAATGTGGTACATGAGGGAAAGTTGGTGTCTGATTGGGAAATGTTTTGGCTCGTGTGCCTCATCCACCACAACTCGTATTCTACCAGATCGTGAGACACCACATCCTCATCTGCTAGATTCAAAATTCAAATTCGATCTGCTCCCGTAAATGTAGACTTGCAATGCATATGATGCCTTCTTTGCTTCAGCGCGTTCACTTATGAAGTACTATCTTTCCATTCTACCAGAATTATCCAGGGTGCTGAGCAGGGTACTACCTTAGGGTAGCCTGGAAAAGCATAAACATAGCCTGGAACAGCCTGGAACAACATGGAAAAAATTAGACCGAAAGGGAGTGAAATAGACGGACTCACTGACGTGACATATCGGACAATATCGGACAATATCGGACAAGTATCGGACAACATGGGACAAGTATCGGTTTATCAACGTATGGTTGGGGAGGAACAGTGTTGCTTGGAGGTGGGGGTGGTGCTCGGAAGGCCCTTTGTCCTTCGTCCTCCTAGTAATTAGTTTGTGTCCCTCGTTCTTTTGTCCCCTAGTCTTTTCGTCTTTTGTCTTGGATCTTTTGTCTTAGCGGACTTTTGGTCCATGTCTTCTAGTCTTCTTCTTTGGTTTTTCTTCCTCGGTCACATAGGGCTAGGTTTTATCAGATGTTCCCTTTCCTGTTTCCTCCCTATGTAAAAAAAAAAAAAAAAAAAAAAAAAAAGAAGACCCCCCCTCCATAGTCTGCTCCAGCCCTGACTGCTTGCAGCTGCACACTGCTGACACAATGTTTCACGCTTTCTTGGAATGCCCTGATTCTGCCCCTGCCATAGACTGGCTCCTTTCCACTTGGGAGACCCTCACCGGTGGGCAGCGCCTTCCTCGTTGCCCCTTCTTCCTCCTCGGTGACGACATCACCCTTTGGCCCGGGACACCCCCTCCTCCCTCTACCAAAAGGTCCTTCCTGCGTATAACCACCTTGGGCGCGATATGGCAGGTCCGTTCGTCCCGGGCTGACAGACTGGACCATTCTGAGCCCCTTCACCACAAGGCTATCTGCCTTGCCCTTGGCCACCTTCACCAAGCCATCGCCAGGAACTGGATGCGCACACAGACGGATCTTCGACACCTTGATAATGGCGCCTTCTGTCAAGATTGGTGGCGTGGCCTAGATTGCTCTCTCACAGTGGCTTCCTTTGCAAGCTTATGGGCCACCCCCCCGATCTTTTGCACCATGATTGGGGTCACTCCCGGTGACCAGGAGCCTGATACCCGCACCATGGAAATGACAATCCCCATGGCCCCAGCGCTCCCTACAATCCCAGACCCAATCCCAGACCCAGCCCAAGCCCTAGTTCTAGACCCTGATCTAGACCCTGACCCAGATCCAGCCCATTACCCGGATCTAGACCTTGCTCTAGACCCTGGTCTAGACCCTGACCTAGGTCCAGCCCAAGCCCCAGCTCTAGGCCCCGATCTTGACCCTTTTTTTTTTTTTTTTTTTTTTTACATAGGGAGGAACCAGGAAAGGGAACATCTGATAAAACCTAGCCCTATGTGACCAAGGAAGAAAAACCAAAGAAGAAGACTAGAGGACATGGACCAAAAAACCGCTAAGACAAAAGATCCGAATACAAAAGACGAAAAGACTAGGGGACAAAAGAACGAGGAACACAAACTAGTTACTAGGAGGACAAAGGACAAAGGGCCTTCCGAGCAACACCCCCACCTCCAAGCAACACTGTTCCTCCCCAACCAACAAAACACCACTGTAACCTCCAAGAGCAACACAGAAAAAAAAGGAAAGGCATGCACGCAAAGCAACCCTGACCTAGATCCAGCCCAAGCCCAAGATCAAGACCCTGCCCCAGATCAGGATTAGGTTCCTGATTTGGACACAGCACACGACCACGTTCCAGATCTGGGGCTAGATCTGGACCAAGATCAAGGTCCAGATCTGCGCTAAGATCCATATCAAGATCTAGATCTTGATACTGTCTCTGTCTTCATTCCTGTTGTACATGCCCAGACCAGTCTTTTAGGTTTTCGCTTTGCTTCCAGTTGTCTTTCTTCTTTTCTGGTTGCCTCCCTGCTTTTAACTTGTTTTTGCAGTTTCTCCCTTAGTTTGCTTCCCCTAGTTCAGTTTCCACCCTTAGTTGCCTCCTTAGTTTCCCCCCCAGTTGCCTCCTTAGTCCCCCCCTTTTTTCTCTTAGTTTCTCGCATAGTTTTCCTTTTAGTCCTCCTTAATTTGCATCTCCTCTTTCAGAATTCTGATCCGGTGACTGTTAGAGGTTGCAATGTTATGGCCTCCCCCTTCATAGGTCTTTTTTCTTAGTAGTCCTAGCCCCTTCTCTTGGGCTTCCTGTTTTTGGCTTCTTCCTTGCCTCTCTGGTTTGTTTGTCTTCTGTTCCTGTCCTCCTTTGTCCCTTAAGTCGCCCAGGTGGTGTCCGTCCCTTAGCTGTCCCTTAGTTGTTCTTGTCTTTTTCTTTGGTCTTTTCTCCTTGGTCACAAAGGACTAGGTTTTATCAGTTGCGCCTTTTCCTGGTTACCCCCTTTGTAAAAAAAAAAAAAAAAAAAAAAAAAATATTGCCCACTCTTACTCCCAGCTTGACATAGATCCAGCTAGGTTTGCCATGCACAGCCTCAGACGGGGAGGTGTAGTAGCAGCCTGGGCTAATGTGGCAGATCTAGAGTCTATCAGAAATCAAGGCAGATGGAAATCAGATTCCATTAAGGCATATCTGATCCCAGACCTCTCAGTCAAGTTTTTTGGCCCCCCCCTTCATAGGTATTTTTTCTTAGGGGTCCTAGCCCCTTCTCTTGGGCGTCCTGTTTTGGGCTTCTTCCTTGCCTCTGTGGTTTGTTTGTCTTCTGTTCTGTCCTCCTTTGTCCCTTCAGTCGCCCAGGTGGTGTTTGTCCCTTAGCTGTCCCTTAGCCGTTCAAGTCTTTTTCTTTGGTCTTTTCTCCTTGGTCACAAAGGGCTAGGTTTTATCAGTTGCGCCTTTTCCTGGTTCCCCCCTTTGTAAAAAAAAAATAATTGAACTTTGCTTCCAGCCTCTGAGCCTAGCCTTACTTTTCTTCTTCCCTCTTGATACCCCATCACTTAGCCAAGCCTTCTGTCTTGTACATGGTCATTACTCCTACACCTTTCCCCCAGTCACCCTTCTACACTCCTTTTCCTTTAAAGTGGGACTTGATTTTTATTATCCTGAGGGCTGTGTGTGTGTGAAATTGCAGTGACTCTTGCACATGGTAGTAGCACTAAGACAGACCTGAACAGTCTGGAATTACAAGCTAGATAGTGCAGTTGACTTTATTTAAATGGTAACAGCTGATAAGACCAGTAAGGCCTGCCAGTGGTGTGATATCCCTAATTAAGGGAAATATCGCACACAGAGTTAAAATCTGTCAAGGCCCAACATACATCTTAGATCAGCAAGACCTTCGGGTGCATGCCTTTCCTTTTTTTTCTGTGTTGCTCTTGGAGGTTATAGTGGTGTTTTATTGGTTGGGGAGGAACAGTGTTGCTTGGAGGTGGGGGTGGTGCTCGGAAGGCCCTTTGTCCTTTGTCCTCCTAGTAATTAGTTTGTGTCCCTCGTTCTTTTGTCCCCTAGTCTTTTCGTCTTTTGTCTTGGATCTTTTGTCTAAGCGGACTTTTGGTCCATGTCTTCTAGTCTTCTTCTTTGGTTTTTCTTCCTTGGTCACATAGGGCTAGGTTTTTTCAGATGTTCCCTTTCCTGGTTCCTCCCTACGTAAAAAAAAAAAAAATACACTTTAAATATTCGTCTTTTGTCTTCGGATCTTTTGTCTTATCCGACTTTTGGTCCATGTCCTCTAGTCTTCTTCTTTGGTTTTTCTTCCTCGGTCACATAGGGCTAGGTTATTTAAGATATTCTCCTTCCTGGTTCCTCCCTATGTAAAAAAAAAAAAAAATATATATATATATGTTACTAGGCTGCTGAGAGTCTGTTCTGGTTTGCTAAAGCCTTAGCTGTCCCTTAGCCGTTCATGTCTTTTTCTTTGGTCTTTTCTCCTTGGTCACAAAGGGCTAGTTTTATCAGTTGCGCCTTTTCCTGGTTCCCCCCTTTGTAAAAAAAAAAAAAAAAAAAAAAACGTCTAGATGCCATATTTCCCACACAGAAGTGGTAGAAATGGAGTATTCAGACGCGTGCCGCAGAATTCCAAAAGCTGCCTTCAAATTTCAAATACCCGTAAACCCCGGGCAAAACCAGGAGTGACCACCGCCGGTGAATTCAACCTGTACCCTGATCTGCACGGTATTTAAGCGAAAGCACAGCAACAGATACCACTAAAATTCTAGTGCTATAAGCTGCCAAAGCTCTCTATCTTTACCAGCTTTTCTAATTCCCACCACCAACCCTCTGTCCCACAGGAGTTATATCTTCCAGAAGCCACCAGAGCCTCCCAGGGGAAGTGACTCTGTAATTATTTGACAGTAGCGACTCTTTTGGTAGTAGCACTAAGACAGACCTGAACAGTTTGGACTTACAAGCTAGATAGTGCAGTTGACTTTATTTAAATGGTAACAGCTGATAAGACCAGTAAGGAAAGCCAGTGGTGTGATATACCCCCTAATTAAGGAAAATATCGCACACAGAGCTAAAACCTAGCAATGTTTTCGTCCCAACCTTCAGGTTTTTTTTCTTGATAGTGTTAGCCCCTTCTCTTCCTCCTTCCTCTTTTGGGCTTCTTCCTTGCCTCTCTGGTTTGTTTGTCATCTGTTCCCGTCCTCCTTTGTCCCTTCAGTCGCCTAGGTGGTGTCCGTCCCTTAGCTGTCCCTTTGCCGTACTTGTCTTTTTTTGTCTTTTCTCCTTGGTCACAAAGGGCTGGGTTTTATCAGTTGCGCCTTTTCCTGGCTCATGCGGTCTAATCCGCTACTCTGCCCCCTCCAGAGGTCAGCATAAGAGGTCAGCCTACTGGAAGGGTGCAGGCTATTCTCTTCAAGTTAATTTGGGACCACCCGACCCCCATCCTTAGTACTTCAGAAGCAGCTCTCTCCTGATTCCCTTCTTCCGAGCCCCACCCACTTCCTCCTTCCTCTCAGAATCCTCCATCTCCTCCCTCTCATCCCTGCTCCTTCATGTCAGCTGCTGAGATACCTAGTAGACGAAGCTTTGAGGCGACAATTGGAGCTGGAGGTCCTTTTTTCGCCCTAGCAATGTCTGCTCTCCGGCCGCCTTATAACTTTGCTGCGAAGCTGCTTCGGCCAATTCGGCTGGAGCGACTGCAATTTCGCGGCTATGGGAGCTGCTCAGTGCCCCATTTGAGTGTTACAGACGCTCATGCGGTCTAATCCGCTACTCTGCCCCCTCCAGAGGTCAGCATAAGAGGTCAGCCTACTGGAGGGGGGCAGGCTATTCTCTTCAAGTTAATTTGGGACCACCCGACCCCCATCCTTAGTACTTCAGAAGCAGCTCTCTCCTGATTCCCTTCTTCCGAGCCCCACCCACTTCCTCCTTCCTCTCAGAATCCTCCATCTCCTCCCTCTCATCCCTGCTCCTTCATGTCAGCTGCTGAGATACCTAGTAGACGAAGCTTTGAGGCGACAATTGGAGCTGGAGGTCCTTTTTTCGCCCTAGCAATGTCTGCTCTCCGGCCGCCTTATAACTTTGCTGCGAAGCTGCTTCGGCCAATTCGGCTGGAGCGACTGCAATTTCGCGGCTATGGGAGCTGCTCAGTGCCCCATTTGAGTGTTACAGACGCTCATGCGGTCTAATCCGCTACTCTGCCCCCTCCAGAGGTCAGCATAAGAGGTCAGCCTACTGGAGGGGGGCAGGCTATTCTCTTCAAGTTAATTTGGGACCACCCGACCCCCATCCTTAGTACTTCAGAAGCAGCTCTCTCCTGATTCCCTTCTTCCGAGCCCCACCCACTTCCTCCTTCCTCTCAGAATCCTCCATCTCCTCCCTCTCATCCCTGCTCCTTCATGTCAGCTGCTGAGATACCTAGTAGACGAAGCTTTGAGGCGACAATTGGAGCTGGAGGTCCTTTTTTCGCCCTAGCAATGTCTGCTCTCCGGCCGCCTTATAACTTTGCTGCGAAGCTGCTTCGGCCAATTCGGCTGGAGCGACTGCAATTTCGCGGCTATGGGAGCTGCTCAGTGCCCCATTTGAGTGTTACAGACGCTCATGCGGTCTAATCCGCTACTCTGCCCCCTCCAGAGGTCAGCATAAGAGGTCAGCCTACTGGAGGGGGGCAGGCTATTCTCTTCAAGTTAATTTGGGACCACCCGACCCCCATCCTTAGTACTTCAGAAGCAGCTCTCTCCTGATTCCCTTCTTCCGAGCCCCACCCACTTCCTCCTTCCTCTCAGAATCCTCCATCTCCTCCCTCTCATCCCTGCTCCTTCATGTCAGCTGCTGAGATACCTAGTAGACGAAGCTTTGAGGCGACAATTGGAGCTGGAGGTCCTTTTTTCGCCCTAGCAATGTCTGCTCTCCGGCCGCCTTATAACTTTGCTGCGAAGCTGCTTCGGCCAATTCGGCTGGAGCGACTGCAATTTCGCGGCTATGGGAGCTGCTCAGTGCCCCCATTTGAGTGTTACAGACGCTCATGCGGTCTAATCCGCTACTCTGCCCCCTCCAGAGGTCAGCATAAGAGGTCAGCCTACTGGAGGGGGGCAGGCTATTCTCTTCAAGTTAATTTGGGACCACCCGACCCCCATCCTTAGTACTTCAGAAGCAGCTCTCTCCTGATTCCCTTCTTCCGAGCCCCACCCACTTCCTCCTTCCTCTCAGAATCCTCCATCTCCTCCCTCTCATCCCTGCTCCTTCATGTCAGCTGCTGAGATACCTAGTAGACGAAGCTTTGAGGCGACAATTGGAGCTGGAGGTCCTTTTTTCGCCCTAGCAATGTCTGCTCTCCGGCCGCCTTATAACTTTGCTGCGAAGCTGCTTCGGCCAATTCGGCTGGAGCGACTGCAATTTCGCGGCTATGGGAGCTGCTCAGTGCCCCATTTGAGTGTTACAGACGCTCATGCGGTCTAATCCGCTACTCTGCCCCCTCCAGAGGTCAGCATAAGAGGTCAGCCTACTGGAGGGGGGCAGGCTATTCTCTTCAAGTTAATTTGGGACCACCCGACCCCCATCCTTAGTACTTCAGAAGCAGCTCTCTCCTGATTCCCTTCTTCCGAGCCCCACCCACTTCCTCCTTCCTCTCAGAATCCTCCATCTCCTCCCTCTCATCCCTGCTCCTTCATGTCAGCTGCTGAGATACCTAGTAGACGAAGCTTTGAGGCGACAATTGGAGCTGGAGGTCCTTTTTTCGCCCTAGCAATGTCTGCTCTCCGGCCGCCTTATAACTTTGCTGCGAAGCTGCTTCGGCCAATTCGGCTGGAGCGACTGCAATTTCGCGGCTATGGGAGCTGCTCAGTGCCCCATTTGAGTGTTACAGACGCTCATGCGGTCTAATCCGCTACTCTGCCCCCTCCAGAGGTCAGCATAAGAGGTCAGCCTACTGGAGGGGGGCAGGCTATTCTCTTCAAGTTAATTTGGGACCACCCGACCCCCATCCTTAGTACTTCAGAAGCAGCTCTCTCCTGATTCCCTTCTTCCGAGCCCCACCCACTTCCTCCTTCCTCTCAGAATCCTCCATCTCCTCCCTCTCATCCCTGCTCCTTCATGTCAGCTGCTGAGATACCTAGTAGACGAAGCTTTGAGGCGACAATTGGAGCTGGAGGTCCTTTTTTCGCCCTAGCAATGTCTGCTCTCCGGCCGCCTTATAACTTTGCTGCGAAGCTGCTTCGGCCAATTCGGCTGGAGCGACTGCAATTTCGCGGCTATGGGAGCTGCTCAGTGCCCCATTTGAGTGTTACAGACGCTCATGCGGTCTAATCCGCTACTCTGCCCCCTCCAGAGGTCAGCATAAGAGGTCAGCCTACTGGAGGGGGGCAGGCTATTCTCTTCAAGTTAATTTGGGACCACCCGACCCCCATCCTTAGTACTTCAGAAGCAGCTCTCTCCTGATTCCCTTCTTCCGAGCCCCACCCACTTCCTCCTTCCTCTCAGAATCCTCCATCTCCTCCCTCTCATCCCTGCTCCTTCATGTCAGCTGCTGAGATACCTAGTAGACGAAGCTTTGAGGCGACAATTGGAGCTGGAGGTCCTTTTTTCGCCCTAGCAATGTCTGCTCTCCGGCCGCCTTATAACTTTGCTGCGAAGCTGCTTCGGCCAATTCGGCTGGAGCGACTGCAATTTCGCGGCTATGGGAGCTGCTCAGTGCCCCATTTGAGTGTTACAGACGCTCATGCGGTCTAATCCGCTACTCTGCCCCCTCCAGAGGTCAGCATAAGAGGTCAGCCTACTGGAGGGGGGCAGGCTATTCTCTTCAAGTTAATTTGGGACCACCCGACCCCCATCCTTAGTACTTCAGAAGCAGCTCTCTCCTGATTCCCTTCTTCCGAGCCCCACCCACTTCCTCCTTCCTCTCAGAATCCTCCATCTCCTCCCTCTCATCCCTGCTCCTTCATGTCAGCTGCTGAGATACCTAGTAGACGAAGCTTTGAGGCGACAATTGGAGCTGGAGGTCCTTTTTTCGCCCTAGCAATGTCTGCTCTCCGGCCGCCTTATAACTTTGCTGCGAAGCTGCTTCGGCCAATTCGGCTGGAGCGACTGCAATTTCGCGGCTATGGGAGCTGCTCAGTGCCCCATTTGAGTGTTACAGACGCTCATGCGGTCTAATCCGCTACTCTGCCCCCTCCAGAGGTCAGCATAAGAGGTCAGCCTACTGGAGGGGGGCAGGCTATTCTCTTCAAGTTAATTTGGGACCACCCGACCCCCATCCTTAGTACTTCAGAAGCAGCTCTCTCCTGATTCCCTTCTTCCGAGCCCCACCCACTTCCTCCTTCCTCTCAGAATCCTCCATCTCCTCCCTCTCATCCCTGCTCCTTCATGTCAGCTGCTGAGATACCTAGTAGACGAAGCTTTGAGGCGACAATTGGAGCTGGAGGTCCTTTTTTCGCCCTAGCAATGTCTGCTCTCCGGCCGCCTTATAACTTTGCTGCGAAGCTGCTTCGGCCAATTCGGCTGGAGCGACTGCAATTTCGCGGCTATGGGAGCTGCTCAGTGCCCCATTTGAGTGTTACAGACGCTCATGCGGTCTAATCCGCTACTCTGCCCCCTCCAGAGGTCAGCATAAGAGGTCAGCCTACTGGAGGGGGGCAGGCTATTCTCTTCAAGTTAATTTGGGACCACCCGACCCCCATCCTTAGTACTTCAGAAGCAGCTCTCTCCTGATTCCCTTCTTCCGAGCCCCACCCACTTCCTCCTTCCTCTCAGAATCCTCCATCTCCTCCCTCTCATCCCTGCTCCTTCATGTCAGCTGCTGAGATACCTAGTAGACGAAGCTTTGAGGCGACAATTGGAGCTGGAGGTCCTTTTTTCGCCCTAGCAATGTCTGCTCTCCGGCCGCCTTATAACTTTGCTGCGAAGCTGCTTCGGCCAATTCGGCTGGAGCGACTGCAATTTCGCGGCTATGGGAGCTGCTCAGTGCCCCATTTGAGTGTTACAGACGCTCATGCGGTCTAATCCGCTACTCTGCCCCCTCCAGAGGTCAGCATAAGAGGTCAGCCTACTGGAGGGGGGCAGGCTATTCTCTTCAAGTTAATTTGGGACCACCCGACCCCCATCCTTAGTACTTCAGAAGCAGCTCTCTCCTGATTCCCTTCTTCCGAGCCCCACCCACTTCCTCCTTCCTCTCAGAATCCTCCATCTCCTCCCTCTCATCCCTGCTCCTTCATGTCAGCTGCTGAGATACCTAGTAGACGAAGCTTTGAGGCGACAATTGGAGCTGGAGGTCCTTTTTTCGCCCTAGCAATGTCTGCTCTCCGGCCGCCTTATAACTTTGCTGCGAAGCTGCTTCGGCCAATTCGGCTGGAGCGACTGCAATTTCGCGGCTATGGGAGCTGCTCAGTGCCCCATTTGAGTGTTACAGACGCTCATGCGGTCTAATCCGCTACTCTGCCCCCTCCAGAGGTCAGCATAAGAGGTCAGCCTACTGGAGGGGGGCAGGCTATTCTCTTCAAGTTAATTTGGGACCACCCGACCCCCATCCTTAGTACTTCAGAAGCAGCTCTCTCCTGATTCCCTTCTTCCGAGCCCCACCCACTTCCTCCTTCCTCTCAGAATCCTCCATCTCCTCCCTCTCATCCCTGCTCCTTCATGTCAGCTGCTGAGATACCTAGTAGACGAAGCTTTGAGGCGACAATTGGAGCTGGAGGTCCTTTTTTCGCCCTAGCAATGTCTGCTCTCCGGCCGCCTTATAACTTTGCTGCGAAGCTGCTTCGGCCAATTCGGCTGGAGCGACTGCAATTTCGCGGCTATGGGAGCTGCTCAGTGCCCCATTTGAGTGTTACAGACGCTCATGCGGTCTAATCCGCTACTCTGCCCCCTCCAGAGGTCAGCATAAGAGGTCAGCCTACTGGAGGGGGGCAGGCTATTCTCTTCAAGTTAATTTGGGACCACCCGACCCCCATCCTTAGTACTTCAGAAGCAGCTCTCTCCTGATTCCCTTCTTCCGAGCCCCACCCACTTCCTCCTTCCTCTCAGAATCCTCCATCTCCTCCCTCTCATCCCTGCTCCTTCATGTCAGCTGCTGAGATACCTAGTAGACGAAGCTTTGAGGCGACAATTGGAGCTGGAGGTCCTTTTTTCGCCCTAGCAATGTCTGCTCTCCGGCCGCCTTATAACTTTGCTGCGAAGCTGCTTCGGCCAATTCGGCTGGAGCGACTGCAATTTCGCGGCTATGGGAGCTGCTCAGTGCCCCATTTGAGTGTTACAGACGCTCATGCGGTCTAATCCGCTACTCTGCCCCCTCCAGAGGTCAGCATAAGAGGTCAGCCTACTGGAGGGGGGCAGGCTATTCTCTTCAAGTTAATTTGGGACCACCCGACCCCCATCCTTAGTACTTCAGAAGCAGCTCTCTCCTGATTCCCTTCTTCCGAGCCCCACCCACTTCCTCCTTCCTCTCAGAATCCTCCATCTCCTCCCTCTCATCCCTGCTCCTTCATGTCAGCTGCTGAGATACCTAGTAGACGAAGCTTTGAGGCGACAATTGGAGCTGGAGGTCCTTTTTTCGCCCTAGCAATGTCTGCTCTCCGGCCGCCTTATAACTTTGCTGCGAAGCTGCTTCGGCCAATTCGGCTGGAGCGACTGCAATTTCGCGGCTATGGGAGCTGCTCAGTGCCCCATTTGAGTGTTACAGACGCTCATGCGGTCTAATCCGCTACTCTGCCCCCTCCAGAGGTCAGCATAAGAGGTCAGCCTACTGGAGGGGGGCAGGCTATTCTCTTCAAGTTAATTTGGGACCACCCGACCCCCATCCTTAGTACTTCAGAAGCAGCTCTCTCCTGATTCCCTTCTTCCGAGCCCCACCCACTTCCTCCTTCCTCTCAGAATCCTCCATCTCCTCCCTCTCATCCCTGCTCCTTCATGTCAGCTGCTGAGATACCTAGTAGACGAAGCTTTGAGGCGACAATTGGAGCTGGAGGTCCTTTTTTCGCCCTAGCAATGTCTGCTCTCCCGGCCGCCTTATAACTTTGCTGCGAAGCTGCTTCGGCCAATTCGGCTGGAGCGACTGCAATTTCGCGGCTATGGGAGCTGCTCAGTGCCCCATTTGAGTGTTACAGACGCTCATGCGGTCTAATCCGCTACTCTGCCCCCTCCAGAGGTCAGCATAAGAGGTCAGCCTACTGGAGGGGGGCAGGCTATTCTCTTCAAGTTAATTTGGGGACCACCCGACCCCATCCTTAGTACTTAGAAGCAGCTCTCTCCTGATTCCCTTCTTCCGAGCCCCACCCACTTCCTCCTTCCTCTCAGAATCCTCCATCTCCTCCCTCTCATCCCTGCTCCTTCATGTCAGCTGCTGAGATACCTAGTAGACGAAGCTTTGAGGCGACAATTGGAGCTGGAGGTCCTTTTTTCGCCCTAGCAATGTCTGCTCTCCGGCCGCCTTATAACTTTGCTGCGAAGCTGCTTCGGCCAATTCGGCTGGAGCGACTGCAATTTCGCGGCTATGGGAGCTGCTCAGTGCCCCATTTGAGTGTTACAGACGCTCATGCGGTCTAATCCGCTACTCTGCCCCCTCCAGAGGTCAGCATAAGAGGTCAGCCTACTGGAGGGGGGCAGGCTATTCTCTTCAAGTTAATTTGGGACCACCCGACCCCCATCCTTAGTACTTCAGAAGCAGCTCTCTCCTGATTCCCTTCTTCCGAGCCCCACCCACTTCCTCCTTCCTCTCAGAATCCTCCATCTCCTCCCTCTCATCCCTGCTCCTTCATGTCAGCTGCTGAGATACCTAGTAGACGAAGCTTTGAGGCGACAATTGGAGCTTGGAGGTCCTTTTTTTCGCCCTAGCAATGTCTGCTCTCCGGCCGCCTTATAACTTTGCTGCGAAGCTGCTTCGGCCAATTCGGCTGGAGCGACTGCAATTTCGCGGCTATGGGAGCTGCTCAGTGCCCCATTTGAGTGTTACAGACGCTCATGCGGTCTAATCCGCTACTCTGCCCCCTCCAGAGGTCAGCATAAGAGGTCAGCCTACTGGAGGGGGGCAGGCTATTCTCTTCAAGTTATTTGGGACCTCCCGACCCCCATCCTTAGTACTTCAGAAGCAGCTCTCTCCTGATTCCCTTCTTCCGAGCCCCACCCACTTCCTCCTTCCTCTCAGAATCCTCCATCTCCTCCCTCTCATCCCTGCTCCTTCATGTCAGCTGCTGAGATACCTAGTAGACGAAGCTTTGAGGCGACAATTGGAGCTGGAGGTCTTTTTTCGCCCTAGCATGTCTGCTCTCCGGCCGCCTTATAACTTTGCTGCGAAGCTGCTTCGGCCAATTCGGCTGGAGCGACTGCAATTTCGCGGCTATGGGAGCTGCTCAGTGCCCCATTTGAGTGTTACAGACGCTCATGCGGTCTAATCCGCTACTCTTCTGCTCTGCCCCTCCAGAGGTCAGCATAAGAGGTCAGCCTACTGGAGGGGGGCAGGCTATTCTCTTCAAGTTAATTTGGGACCACCCGACCCCCATCTTAGTACTTCAGAAGCAGCTCTCTCCTGATTCCCTTCTTCCGAGCCCCACCCACTTCGCTCTTCCTCTCAGAATCCTCCCATCTCCTCCCTCTCATCCCTGCTCCTTCATGTCAGCTGCTGAGATACCTAGTAGACGAAGCTTTGAGGCGACAATTGGAGCTGGAGGGTCCTTTTTTCGCCCTAGCAATGTCTGCTCTCCCGGCCGCCTTATAACTTTGCTGCGAAGCTGCTTCGGCCAATTCGGCTGGAGCGACTGCAATTTCGCGGCTATGGGAGCTGCTCAGTGCCCCATTTGAGTGTTACAGACGCTCATGCGGTCTAATCCGCTACTCTGCCCCCTCCAGAGGTCAGCATAAGAGGTCAGCCTACTGGAGGGGGGCAGGCTATTCTCTTCAAGTTAATTTGGGACCATCCGACCCCCATCCTTAGTACTTCAGAAGCAGCTCTCTCCTGATTCCCTTCTTCCGAGCCCCACCCACTTCCTCCTTCCTCTCAGAATCCTCCATCTCCTCCCTCTCATCCCTGCTCCTTCATGTCAGCTGCTGAGATACCTAGTAGACGAAGCTTTGAGGCGACAATTGGAGCTGGAGGTCCTTTTTTCGCCTTAGCAATGTCTGCTCTCCGGCCGCCTTTTAACTTTGCTGCGAAGCTGCTTCGGCCAATTCGGCTGGAGCGACTGCAATTTCGCGGCTATGGGAGCTGCTCAGTGCCCCATTTGAGTGTTACAGACGCTCATGCGGTCTAATCCGCTACTCTGCCCCCTCCAGAGGTCAGCATAAGAGGTCAGCCTACTGGAGGGGGGCAGGCTATTCTCTTCAAGTTAATTTGGGACCACCCGACCCCCATGCTTAGTACTTCAGAAGCAGCTCTCTCCTGATTCCCTTCTTCCGAGCCCCACCCACTTCCTCCTTCCTCTCAGAATCCTCCATCTCCTCCCTCTCATCCCTGCTCCTTCATGTCAGCTGCTGAGATACCTAGTAGACGAAGCTTTGAGGCGACAATTGGAGCTGGAGGTCCTTTTTTTCGCCCTAGCAATGTCTGCTCTCCGGCCGCCTTATACTTTGCTGCGAAGCTGCTTCGGCCAATTCGGCTGGAGCGACTGCAATTTCGCGGCTATGGGAGCTGCTCAGTGCCCCATTTGAGTGTTACAGACGCTCAGGCGGTCTAATCCGCTACTCCTGTGCCCCTCCAGAGGTCAGCATAAGAGGTCAGCCTACTGGAGGGGGGCAGGCTATTCTCTTCAAGTTAATTTGGGGACCACCCGACCCCATCCTTAGTACTTCAGAAGCAAGCTCTCTCCTGATTCCCTTCTTCCGAGCCCCACCCACTTCCTCCTTCCTCTCAGAATCCTCCATCTCCTCCCTCTCATCCCCTGCTCCTTCATGTCAGCTGCTGAGATACCTAGTAGACGAAGCTTTGAGGCGACAATTGGAGCTGGAGGTCCTTTTTTCGCCCTAGCAATGTCTGCTCTCCCGGCCGCCTTATAACTTTGCTGCGAAGCTGCTTCGGCCAATTCGGCTGGAGCGACTGCAATTTCGCGGCTATGGGAGCTGCTCAGTGCCCCATTTGAGTGTTACAGACGCTCATTGCGGTCTAATCCGCTACTCTGCCCCCCTCCAGAGGTCAGCATAAGAGGTCAGCCTACTGGAGGGGGCAGGCTATTCTCTTCAAGTTAATTTGGGACCACCCGACCCCCATCCTTAGTACTTCAGAAGCAGCTCTCTCCTGATTCCCTTCTTCCGAGCCCCACCCACTTCCTCCTTCCTCTCAGAATCCTCCATCTCCTCCCTCTCATCCCTGCTCCTTCATGTCAGCTGCTGAGATACCTAGTAGACGAAGCTTTGAGGCGACAATTGGAGCTGGAGGTCCTTTTTTCGCCCTAGCAATGTCTGCTCTCTCCGGCCGCCTTATAACTTTGCTGCGAAGGCTGCTTCGGCCAATTCGGCTGGAGCGACTGCAATTTCGCGGCTATGGGAGCTGCTCAGTGCCCCATTGAGTGTTACAGACGCTCATGCGGTCTAATCCGCACTCTGCCCCTCCAGAGGTCAGCATAAGAGGTCAGCCTACTGGAGGGGGGCAGGCTATTCTCTTCAAGTTAATTTGGGACCACCCGACCCCCATCCTTAGTACTTCAGAAGCAGCTCTCTCCTGATTCCCTTCTTCCGAGCCCCCACCCACTTCCTCCTTCCTCTCAGAATCCTCCATCTCCTCCCTCTCATCCCTGCTCCTTCATGTCAGCTGCTGAGATACCTAGTAGACGAAGCTTTGAGGCGACAATTGGAGCTGGAGGTCCTTTTTTCGCCCTAGCAATGTCTGCTCTCTCCGGCCGCCTTATAACTTTGCTGCGTAGCTGCTTCGGCCAATTCGGCTGGAGCGACTGCAATTTCGCGGCTATGGGAGCTGCTCAGTGCCCCAATTTGAGTGTTACAGACGCTCATGCGGTCTAATCCGCTACTCTGCCCCCTCCAGAGGTCAGCATAAGAGGTCAGCCTACTGGAGGGGGGCAGGCTATTCTCTTCAAGTTAATTTGGGACCACCCGACCCCCATCCTTAGTACTTCAGAAGCAGCTCTCTCCTGATTCCCTTCTTCCGAGCCCCACCACTTCCTCCTTCCTCTCAGAATCCTCCATCTCCTCCCTCTCATCCCTGCTCCTTCATGTCAGCTGCTGAGATACCTAGTAGACGAAGCTTTGAGGCGACAATTGGAGCTGGAGGTCCTTTTTTCGCCCTAGCAATGTCTGCTCTCCCGGCCGCCTTATAACTTTGCTGCGAAGCTGGCTTCGGCCAATTCGGCTGGAGCGACTGCAATTTCGCGGCTATGGGGAGCTGCTCAGTGCCCCATTTGAGTGTTACAGACGCTCATGCGGTCTAATCCGCTACTCTGGCTCCCCCTCCAGAGGTCAGCATAAGAGGTCAGCCTACTGGAGGGGGGCAAGGCTATTCTCTTCAAGTTAATTTGGGACCACCCGACCCCCATCCTTAGTACTTCAGAAGCAGCTCTCTCCTGATTCCCTTCTTCCGAGCCCCACCCACTTCCTCCTTCCTCTCAGAATCCTCCATCTCCTCCCTCTCCATCCCTGCTCCTTCATGTCAGCTGCTGAGATACCCTAGTAGACGAAGCTTTGAGGCGACAATTGGAGCTGGAGGTCCTTTTTTCGCCCTAGCAATGTCTGCTCTCCGGCCGCCTTATAACTTTGCTGCGAAGCTGCTTCGGCCAAATTGGATTTTTTTTTTTTAGGATTTTTTTAGTTGTTTTTGCCTACTTAGACAGGGTGTGTGTTGTTTTGAGAACTTATTCCCCTCTTTCTTGAAATTTCTTCAGGTCAGAGGTTCTCCTTTTGAAGGTCTGCATCGGTCAGCATCTTCTTGTTCTCTAATTAGAGACTTGCCGATCCTGGAGTGTGACATTGGTTGGAAACCATAGCGATACAGTTTGTCTTCGCATTTTGCTGCCCTAGAGGGCTGGATAGTAGTTTTTGGGGGTCGATCTGCTGCTCCTGCCCTGAAGACTGTTTTTGTTTGCTTTTTCCCGGACCTTTTTATCAGTAGCATGCCCTGCTTTGGTCTTCTTCCTTACAGAGCTTGCTGGCCTGCATTGGAGAAGAAGTTGCATGCTACTTGACAGCTGAGTTGGCACGCCGGTCTGCTGATGGAATGATGCCCTCATGCACTGGATTGTTATAGGAGTGATGCCCTGTACCGTGTTGTATCTTGCGTCTGCAGGTTTAGGAGGCTTACTTAGGAGCTACATAGTTTTTGTTACCTTGTTACCGCTCCCTTTGAACCGTAGACATGCCGCGTTTGGTCGTCTTTGCAGAGCTTGCTGATTTGCATCGGCGACCTAGTGGCATGATACTAGGGCTGCTGATAGACTGCGCTGAAATGCTATGGAGTGATGCCCTGATGCACAGGCTAACCGGTTTATTTGCTTTAAAGTGCCAGCTGCTTTAGTGCGCCTTTAAGGTTTTCCTTGCTGGTCAGTGGATCTTGTGGGGGTTCTACCCTTTCACCGTCCAGGACGTTTTCTAAGGAGTTTGATTTGCTTCTTTAGATACCTTGTTAGTGTTAGCTTTGGCCCTGTCCTGTTTTTTGTTGCATGCCGCGCTCTGGTCGTCTATGCAGAGCTTGCTGATCTGCATGGGTGACCTAGCGACATGTTACTAGGCTGCTGAGAGTATGTGCTGGTTTGCTGCAGGAGTGATGCCGTGATGCACTGGCCTGTTACAGGAGTGATGCCCTGCAGTGTTTTAATCTTAGATCAGCAAGACCTTCGGGTGCATGCCTTTCCTTCTTTTTCTGTGTTGCTCTTGGAGGTTACAGTGGTGTTTTATTGGTTGGGGAGGAACAGTCTTGCTTGGAGGTGGGGGTGGTGCTTGGAAGGCAATTTGTCCTTTGTCCTCCTAGTAATTAGTTTGTTTCCCTCGTTCTTTTGTCCCCTAGTCTTTTCGTCTTTTGTCTTGGATCTTTTGTCTTAGCGGACTTTTGGTCCATGTCCTCTAGTCTTCTTCTTTGGTTTTTCTTCCTTGGTCACATAGGGCTAGGTTTTTCAGATGTTCCCTTTCATAGTTCCTCCCTATGTAAAAAAAAAAAAAAAAAAAAAAAACTGTCCAGTGAATCTTTGTGTTGATCAGGTGAGACCCGCAAGTGCGCCTAGTACTCTCTTTTGTAGGAGTGGCGACGCCATTCGAACTAAATCCTCTGTGCCGCTGGTTTGTGTTGGGAGTCCCACCTACTGGGGTGAAATACCGTTCACAACTAAAAAAATACTCGCCACACTCGACACTTCTGAACATATTGTATGATAATCAATCTTACAACTCATTGGATCCCCCCCCCCCCCCCCCCCCCTAACCTGACCACCACCACCACCACACACTCACACACACACCACCACAAACACACCAAGAAGCAGTCGCGCGGAAACCATTTCATGCAGGCTATTGGCCACATACTGGACCATATCCCACATATAACAGGAGCAGACATCAAACAGGGAAGGGAAAAAAAAGAAAAGAGAAGACTTATTTTTCAACTGCGTTCGTCCCAACCTTCCCACTGAATGACGCCTCCTTCTCGTTGTTAGTGACTTCAACTGCATTCTTGACCCCCTCGATGCAGTCTACCCTCCTCACAGACTCAATATTGATCCCATGAGTCGCATGCAGGGGGCACCTCTCCTTGCAGACATCATGAATACCTACAGCCTTCAAGACATCTGGCGGTAGGCTTGACCGCTGGCTGGCTTCAGATTCCCTCCTAGCCCTCTTCACGGCCACTTCCTCCATTCTCCCTACCTCTGGCTTTATCTCTGACCACCGCCCTGTGTCTACAACCCTCTCCGTCCTAGGCCATGCCCCACCCAGGGGCCAAGGGCTGCAAGGGTTCTCCCTCCTCCTCCTCAACATTCCAGAAGCTTGTGATGAGCTCAAGAACATCATCGCTTCGCAATCCCTACTCCTAAGCCTCTTACCCGATTCAGACATCGTCACAGAATGGTACAACATGAAGGAGGTTATTCGCACCATCAGTTGGGCGATTTACAAGAAGCATCGCCGTACCAGCCAGCGTGCCGCCCGCTTAGCAGAGGACGACGCCCGGCAGGAATTCTTACAGGTCCATTTCTACCCCCGATGCAATTTATTTCTTGGCACGCCTCAACATAGGCAAGGCAAAGGCATTTGCAGCAACACTCACTTAGCAGCAACTCCTTGTTCCAATGCTCAAAGCTCTACCTATCCTCGAGCACACTTTTGGGGATTCATCTTCCTTCTACTTCCACCACCTTTCCCGTTCCCCTCACCCCCCAGTCCACATCAAGCTTATCCAGCCTCCAAGGCCAACCCAGCATCTTCCCCTTTCTGTGCCTGACCTCTCTTCAACAATAGGAGTCAACATAGGACTGGAGTATGCTCGGGACTTTTATAGTTTTTTTTTTTTTTAGACTGTACCGCCCTTTTTTTTCCTTTGGACTGTACCGCCCCAACCCTCACATCAACCAGACTAACCAGGATCTTCTGCTCTCATCCCTCCCTCGTCCACATCCCCCTAGTTATGCAGCCCTTTCAGAAGGCGTCAATGGTGATGGCCTGATCGGTGTGGCCGCCATGTTGCCACGCTGTCCCAGAACTGCAGATCGTCGAACGTTTCTAGGTCGTTAGGTTGCAGCACGAAGCGCGAACGTGCTCACTTGCAAGCTCTGGACGAAACATGAACATTACGTGAATTATAACTAGAAGAACCATAGTTGGCGTGGCTTCATCCCACCTTTGCTTGCATGCCTTTCCTTCTTTTTCTGTGTTGCTCTTGGAGGTTACAGTGGTGTTTTGTTGGTTGGGGAGGAACAGTGTTGCTTGGAGGTGGGGGCGGTGATCGGAAGGCGATTTGTCCTTTGTCCTCCTAGTAATTAGTTTGTGTCCCTCGGTCTTTTGTCCCCTAGTCTTTTCGTCTTTTGTCTTCGGATCTTTTGTCTTAGCGGACTTTTGGTCCATGTCCTCTAGTCTTCTTCTTTGGTTTTTCTTCCTCGGTCACATAGGGCTAGGTTTTATCAGATGTTCCCTTTCCTGGTTCCTCCCTTCGAAAAAAAAAAAAAAAAAAAAAATCCCACCCGGCCCCGCCCACGCACGGCCCTGCGGCCGAGTTGTGGGTGAAGTCCGTGCTAATAATAGCTGAAGTGCCCTAGGGGAATGTTTCGTCCATTGTGATGCTTACATGTTTCGCCTCGATTTTTTGACGACAATTCCATTCCCAAACCTATGTATGCGCACATGATTGGATGATACGAATTTGAAATGATAACAAATGTTACCCAATAATTGTCGCTTTTGGCCCAAAAAGCACAAACCTTAGCTCCTTTTCTTGAATTGCGATGCTCATATGTGGTCTCTTGAGAAAATCTCCGGTATCAATAAGTCTTATAATTGGGATATCTTATATAATGTTTCGTTTTTTTTGTGATTTGAATTGAAACCTGAAAAGTAGGTTGTGACGGACACACACACACGGACATTTTTGACAGGCTAATCCCTCAATCAAATTTTTTGTAACCACTAGGAATGCTGACCAATGCAGACCTTCAAAAGGAGACCTGCTGACTGAGAATTCAAGAAAGAGGGAATGAGTCTCAACAGCACAACACCTGTCTAAGGCCAAAAAACACTAAAAAATCCGGAGAGCAGACATTGCTAGGGCGAAAAAATGAACCTCCAGCTCCAATTGTCGCCTCAAAGCTTCGTCTACTAGGTATCTCAGCAGCTGACATGAAGGAGCAGGGATGAGAGGGAGGAGATGGAGGAGGGTCTGGGTCAGGGTCTAGAGCAAGGTCTAGATCCGGGTAATGGGCTGGATCTCGGTCAGGGTCTAGATCAGGGTCTAGAACTAGGGCTAGGGCTGGGTTCTGGGATTGGGTCTGGGATTGTAGGGAGCGCTGGGGCCATGGGGATTGTCATTTCCATGGTGCGGGTATCAGGCTCCTGGTCACCGGGAGTGACCCCAATCATGGTGCAAAAGATCGGGGGGGTGGCCCATAAGCTTGCAAAGGAAGCCACTGTGAGAGAGCAATCTAGGCCACGCCACCAATCTTGACAGAAGGCGCCATTATCAAGGTGTCGAAGATCCGTCTGGGTGCGCATCCAGTCCCTGGCGATGGCTTGGTGAAGGTGGCCAAGGGCAAGGCTGATAGCCTTGTGGTGAAGGGGCTCAGAATGGTCCAGTCTGTCAGCCCGGGACGAACGGACCTGCCATATCGCGCCCAAGGTGGTTATACGCAGGAAGGACCACAACCTTAGGGTAGAGGGAGGAGGGGGTGTCCCGGGCCAAAGGGTGATGTCGTCACCGAGGAGGAAGAAGGGGCAACGAGGAAGGCGCTGCCCACCGGTGAGGGTCTCCCAAGTGGAAAGGGGCCAGTCTATGACAGGGGCAGAATCAGGGCATTCCAAGAAAGCGTGAGACATTGTGTCAGCAGTGTGCAGCTGCAAGCAGTCAGGGCTGGAGCAGACTATGGAGGGGGGGTCGTCTTGGTTGACCCGTTGGAAGCGTCCTCGTACATGAGCAAGGAACGCATTGCAGCCCAGGGTGCCATGAAGCAAGCTCCGGCAAGTGATGGTATAAGGACGGTGGAGAGTCTTGTCAGCGAGGCGTACCCACAACTGCGAAAAGCC
Source organism: Chlamydomonas sp. ICE-L (assembly GCA_013435795.1). Taxonomy (NCBI): domain Eukaryota; kingdom Viridiplantae; phylum Chlorophyta; class Chlorophyceae; order Chlamydomonadales; family Chlamydomonadaceae; genus Chlamydomonas; species Chlamydomonas sp. ICE-L. The sequence continues at coordinate 36,996 of JACBWV010000550.1, forward strand.
TGCACGTAGAGGGAGGGAGACTTGAGGTTCGTCTTGTCTTTGAGCAGTTCTCTCCGCTGGGCCTGGACGGGAGGGGCCAGACCTCCCAAAGGTCGCAAAAACACCCCTCCTTTTCAGTCCATGCCCATCACCTCAAACCAAGTGCTCTCGTCCCAAGCACTCTCGTGGCACCGTCTCAAGGACATCCGCTCAGCTCATCAACAACGAGCTCACCTCCCTCCCGCTGCTGTCCAAGACCTTGACTTCATCCTCTCCTCTCTGCCAGACCCCTGGCGGGATGCTGTCCTCCTTCCTGAACTTCCACCTCCCAAATGGAAGCTCTTTCCCGCTGTGGCCCCTTCTGGTCCCCTTGCAGAGGGGCCAGATCCCCTCACTGGAGAGGACCGTCTTTGGGAGGCCTGGCCCTCTGGCCGGTTACACCCTCTCACCCTTCCTGCCTTTCCCCCCCAAGGACACCCCCAAGCTGCCCTCATCACCCTACGCAAGAAACCTCGAGAAGCATGGTTACGGGCAGACTTTGAGGAGCAGCTGATCCAGCAAAGCCTCCCCCCCCACCAGAGGCAAGAGCTCTTGGAACCATGGCTGGTTGGTCTTTGGGAGGACCTCCAACTGAACCCAACAACATGGGGTCTCCACCTCCATGATGATACTGAGGTGAACCTTCTTGAACTCTCTGTGCGCCAAGCACGGCAGGCCCTTCTTCACCAACATATCATGCAACAAAGCCCCAGTTCCCACCATTTTGTGCCAGGTTATAGCGAGGAACGTGCTGCTTGGCCCAGGCTGTGGAGCATTCTACCCCCTTCCACCTTGGACACTCACCCTAGCACTAACCCTGACCTGCGAGGCCTCCGTGATCTTGAATCCCGATGGATTGCCTCAGCAACAGAGAGAGCGCTCGTTGTCACCCCTATTCCAGTCCCCTCCCCTGAAGACCTCCCACAGAACGCTTGGGTGGACTTACAACGTGTCCGCCCCTCCCGTCCAGGCCCAGCGGAGAGAACTGCTCAAAGACAAGACGAACCTCAAGTCTCCCTCCCTTTACGTGCAGGCTTTTTGCAGGTGTGGGTACGCCTTGCTGACAAGACTCTCCACCGTCCTTATACCATCACTTGCCGGAGCTTGCTTCATGGCACCCTGGGCTGCAATGCGTTCCTTGCTCATGTACGAGGACGCTTCCAACGGGTCAACCAAGACGACCCCCCCTCCATAGTCTGCTCCAGCCCTGACTGCTTGCAGCTGCACACTGCTGACACAATGTCTCACGCTTTCTTGGAATGCCCTGATTCTGCCCCTGTCATAGACTGGCTCCTTTCCACTTGGGAGACCCTCACCGGTGGGCAGCGCCTTCCTCGTTGCCCCTTCTTCCTCCTCGGTGACGACATCACCCTTTGGCCCGGGACACCCCCTCCTCCCTCTACCCTAAGGTTGTGGTCCTTCCTGCGTATAACCACCTTGGGCGCGATATGGCAGGTCCGTTCGTCCCGGGCTGACAGACTGGACCATTCTGAGCCGCTTCACCACAAGGCTATCTGCCTTGCCCTTGGCCACCTTCACCAAGCCATCGCCAGGGACTGGATGCGCACCCAGACGGATCTTCGACACCTTGATAATGGCGCCTTCTGTCAAGATTGGTGGCGTGGCCTAGATTGCTCTCTCACAGTGGCTTCCTTTGCAAGCTTATGGGCCACCCCCCCGATCTTTTGCACCATGATTGGGGTCACTCCCGGTGACCAGGAGCCTGATACCCGCACCATGGAAATGACAATCCCCATGGCCCCAGCGCTCCCTACAATCCCAGACCCAATCCCAGACCCAGCCCAAGCCCTAGTTCTAGACCCTGATCTAGACCCTGACCGAGATCCAGCCCATTACCCGGATCTAGACCTTGCTCTAGACCCTGACCCAGACCCTCCTCCATCTCCTCCCTCTCATCCCTGCTCCTTCATGTCAGCTGCTGAGATACCTAGTAGACGAAGCTTTGAGGCGACAATTGGAGCTGGAGGTTCATTTTTTCGCCCTAGCAATGTCTGCTCTCCGGATTTTTTAGTGTTTTTTGGCCTTAGACAGGTGTTGTGCTGTTGAGACTCATTCCCTCTTTCTTGAATTCTCAGTCAGCAGGTCTCCTTTTGAAGGTCTGCATTGGTCAGCATCTTCTTGTTCTCTAATTAGAGACTTGCCGATCCTGGAGTGTGACATTGGTTGGAAACCATAGCGATACAGTTTGTCTTAGCATTTTGCTGCCCTAGAGGGCTGAATAGTAGTTTTTGGGGGTGGATCTGCTGCTCCTGCCCTGAAGAATGTTTTTGTTTGCTTTTTCCCGGACCTGTTTATCAGTAGCATGCCCTGCTTTGGTCTTCTTCCTTACAGAGCTTGCTGGTCTGCATTGGATAAGAAGTGGCATGCTACTTGACAGCTGAGCTGTCACGCCGGTCTGCTGATTTTTTTTTTTTTTTTTTTTTTTTTTTTTTTACTAATGGAGTGATTCCCTGATGCACTGGACTGTTATAGGAGTGATGCCCTGTACCGTGTTGTATCTTGCGTCTGCAGGTTCAGGAGGCTTACTTAGGAGCTACATAGTTTTTGTTACCTTGTTACCGCTACCTTTGAAGCGTAGACATGCCGCGTTTGGTTGTCTTTGCAGAGCTTGCTGATTTGCATCGGCGACCTAGTGGCATGATACTAGGCTGCTGATAGACTGCGCTGAAATGCTAATGGAGTGATGCCCTGATGCACAGGCTACCGGTTTATTTGCTTTAAAGTGCCAGCTGCTTTAGTGCGCCTGTAAGGTTTTCCTTGCTGGTCAGTTGATCTTGTGGGGGTTCTACCCTTTCACCATCCAGGACGTTTTCTAAGGAGTTTGATTTGCTTCTTTAGATTTTTTTTAGTTACCTTGTTAGTGTTAGCTTCGGCCCTGTCCTGTTTTTTGTTGCATGCCGCGCTCTGGTCGTCTTTGCAGAGCTTGCTGATCTGCATGGGTGACCTAGCGACATGTTACTAGGCTGCTGAGAGTATGTGCTGGTTTGCTACAGGAGTGATGCCCTGATGCACTGGCCTGTTACAGGAGTGATGCCCTGCAGTGTTTTAATCTTAGATCAGCAAGACCTTCGGGTGCATGCCTTTCCTTCTTTTTCTGTGTTGCTCTTGGAGGTTACAGTGGTGTTTTATTGGTTGGGGAGGAACAGTGTTGCTTGGAGGTGGGGGTGGTGCTCGGAAGGCGATTTGTCCTTTGTCCTCCTAGTAATTAGTTTGTGTCCCTCGGTCTTTTGTCCCCTAGTCTTTTCGTCTTTTGTCTTGGATCTTTTGTCTTAGCGGACTTTTGGTCCGTGTCTTCTAGTTTTCTTCTTTGGTTTTTCTTCCTTGGTCACATAGGGCTAGGTTTTATCAGATGTTCCCTTTCCTGGTTCCTCCCTATGTAAAAAAAAAAAAAAAAAAAAAAAAAAAGACCCAGCCCATTCCCGAGCTCTAGACCCTGATCTAGACCCTGACCTATGTCCAGCCCAAGCCCCAGCTCTAGGCCCCGATCTTGACCCTGACCTAGTTCCAGCCCAAGCCCAAGATCAAGACCCTGCCCCAGATCAGGATCAGGTTCCAGATTTGGACACAGCACTCGACAACGTTCCAGATCTGGGGCTAGATCTGGACCAAGATCAAGGTCCAGATCTGCGCTAAGATCCAGATCAGGATCTAGATCTTGATACTGTCTCTGTCTTCATTCCTGTTTACCTGCCCAGGCCAGTCTTTTCGGTTTTCGATTTGCTTCCAGTTGTCCAGTTGTCTTTCTTCTTTTCTGGGTGCCTCCCTGCTTTTGGCTTTTTTTTTGCGTTTCTCCCTTAGTTTGCTTCCCCTAGTTCATTTCCACCCTAGTTGCCCTCCGTAGTTTTTCCTCCCAGTTGCCTCCGTAGTCCCCCCCCCCCCCCCCCCCCTCCCCTCCCCCCCTGTTTTCTCTAGTGTTTCTCGCAATAGTTTTTTCCTTTTAGTCCCTCCTTGTTTGGCAATCTCCTCTTTTCAGTCTTCTGATCCGGTGAACTGTTATAGGTTTGCAATGTTATGGCCCCCATGGCCCCCCCCGCCCCCCCCCCGGCCCCCCTCCCTGGCCCCCCCCCCCCCCCGCCCCCCGCCCCCAGCACCTTGGCCCCTGGCCCCCCCATGGCCCCTGGCCTCCCACCCCCCCCCCCCCCGGCCCGCCCCCCCCGGGATGGGCCCCCCCCAGTGGCCCCGCCGACACACATGGCCCCACCCCCCCCCCCCCCCGCCCCCCCCCCCCCCCCCGCCCCCCCCCTGCCCACAATTAGGGTCCCCGTTATGGTCCCCCCCCCCATGGCCCCCCCTTCATAGGTATTTTTTCTTAGGATCTAGCCCTTCTCTTGGGCTTCCTGTTTTTGCGTCTTCCTTGCCTCTCTGGTTTTGTTTGTCTTCTGTTCCCGTCCTCCTTTTTCCCTTACGTCGCCCAGGTGGTGTCCGTCCCTTAGCGTCCCTTAGCCCGTTCTTGTCTTTTTCTTTGGTCTTTTCTCCTTGTCACAAAGGGCTAGGTTTTATTAGTTTGCGCCTTTTCCTGGTTCCCCCCTTTGTAAAAAAAAAAAAAAAAAAAAATAACAAATCAAATTCGAGGCTAATGAAATATACACTTAGGACTGAAGACCCAACAAGCAGCATACGAAGGAGAAAAACTAACTTCAAGTGCCATTCATATTAACTCTGCACTTTTCTGTTGGTTTTGAAAACGAATTTCGTCTTAGAGGGATCTCCTCCTCAGCTTCGCTATCCCTAGACTCAAGGACTCGTTGATGTCATTACCGGAGTCACTCCTACATAAGTAGAGCAGTAGGCACCGGTAGGACCACGACCAGATGTGCCTATCATCAACACCTGCCCCACTGGCCCTTCACTGTCCAGTGAATCTTTGTGTTGATCAGGTCAGACCCGCAAGTGCGCTAGTACTCTCTTTTGTAGAGTGGCGACGCCATTCAACTAAATCCTTCTGGCCGCTGGTTTGTGTGGGAGTCCCACCTACTGGGGTGAATACCGTTCACAACTAAAAAAATACTCGCCACACCGCGACCTTCTGAACATATTGTATGATAATCATCTACAACCATTGATCCCCCCCCTCCCCCCCCCCCCCCCCAACTGACCACCACACCACCACACACTCACCACACACCACCACAAACACACCAAACAGTCGCGCAAACCTTTCATGCAGCTATTGCCACATACTGGACCATTCCCACATTAACAGGAGCAACATCAAACAGTAAGGGAAAAAAAAAGAAAAGAGAGACTTATTTTTTCTAACTGCGTTCGTCCCAACCTTCCCACTGAATGACGCCTCCTCTCGTTGTTAGTGACTCAACTGGCATCTTGACCCCCTCGATGCAGTCTCCCTCCTCACAGACTCAATATTGACCCCATGAGTCGCATGCAGGGGCACCTTCCTTGCAGACAATCATGAATACTACACCTTAAAACATCTGGCGAACACGCACCCGGCTGCCAGGACTTCATACATTGGAGCATCCCAGCCTCATCGGGTAGTGCTTGACCGCTGGCTGGCTTTAGATTCCTCTAGCCCTTCACGGCCACTTTCCTCCCCATTCTCCCTACCTCTGCTTTATCTCGACCACCGCCCTGTGTCTACAACACCTCCTCCGGCAGCATGCCCCAACCCAGGGGCCAAGGGCTGCAAGGGTTCTCCCTCCTCCCTCAACATTCCAGAAGCTTGTGATGAGCTCAAGAACATCATCGCTTCGCAATCCCTACTCCTAAGCCTCTACTCCGATTCAGACATCGTCACAGAATGGTACAACATGAAGGAGGTTATTCGCACCATCAGTTTGGGCGATTTAACAAATCATCGCCGTACCACCAGCGTGCGCCGCGTAGCAGAGACGACGACCCGCAGGAATTCTACAGGTCCAGATTCTCCCGATGCAATTTATTTCTTGGCACGCCTCAACATAGGCAAGGCAAGGCATTTGCAGCAACACTCAATTAGCAGCAACTCCTTGTCATGCTCAAAGCTCTACCTATCCTCGAGACACCTTTTGGGGGATTCATCTTCCTCTACTTCATCCACCACCTTTCCCGTTCCCCTCACCCCCCAGTCCACTCAAGCTTATCCAGCTCAAATCCAGCCTCCAAGGCCACCCCAGCATCTCTCCCTTTCTGTGCCTGACCTCTCTTCAATAATAGGAGTCACATAGGACTGGAGTATGCTCGGACTTTATAGTTGCTGTCTCCCTTTTTTTTTTTTAGACTGTACCGCCTTTTTTCTTTTGGACTGTACCGCCCACACCCTACACACGAAACCAGTACTAACACGGATCTTCTGCTCTCATCCTCCCCTGTCCACTCCCCCTATTATTGCAGCCCTTTCAGAGGCGTCAATGGTTAGGCCTGATCGTTGTGGCCGCCATGTTGCCACCTTGTCCCAGAACAGCAGATCGTCGAACGTTTTCTAGGTCGTTAGGTCCAGCACAAGCGCAAACGTGCTTCACTTGCAAGCTCTGGACGAACATGAACATTACGTGATTATAAACTAGAAGAACCATAGTTGGCGTGGCTTCATCCACCTTGCTGCATGCCTTTCCTTCTTTTTCTGTGTTGCTCTTGGAGGTTACATGGTGTTTTGTTGGTTGGGGAGGACAGTGTTGCTTGGAGGTGGGTTGGTGCTCGGAGGCCCTTAGTCCTTTGTCCTCACTATAATAGTTTGTGTCCATCGGTCTTTTGTCCCCTAGTCTTTTCGTCTTTTGTCTTCGTTCTTTTGTCTTAGCGGACTTTTGTCCATGTCCTCTAGTCTTCTTCTTTGGTTTTTCTTCCCCTCGGTCACATAGGGCTAGGTTTTATCGATGTTTCCTTTCCTGGTTCCTCCCTATGTAAAAAAAAAAAAAAAAAAAAAAAATCAAGCTTAATCCAGCCTCCAGGGCCACCCCAGCATCACCCCCTTTCTGTGGCTGACCTCTCTTCAATGATAGGAGTCAACATAGGACTGGAGTATGCTCGGGACTTTTATAGTCTGATTCCTCCTTTACGGTATCGCGATCGTCCAAACCCTCACTGGAAATATCTCATCGACGTCACCAATCAGCTTTTCCTCCGCGGCAGCAGACATCAGTGACAAACCATCCCTATCACCTAGGGCTGGCTGCGCGCTGGAAAGAGCTTGGCTTAACCAGGCTGGTCTGCATTCGGACCTCACTAAAGCTTATGATTTCTGTCAACAGGGGATGGCTCCCTAAAGACAATATCAGCCATGGTATTCAATAGTGCAGGCATCACGCGCTTGGTGCGTATATCCTCATGAATGGCAGCTCTACGCGAGTGCTTCTCAACGGTTCCTTCTTCTTTCTTCAACTACCTCCTGCCCCAACACTTCCCTTCCCTACCGGGTGGGGCCTGGCCTGTAAATCAATGGGTCATCATCTTTGAGCCCTTCATCACCTACAATAACCAACTGAGATCTGTGGAACTCTGCAATCCTTCCTCTCTTCCCTCAGGAGAGTGGCCCCTGCCACCCTCTTGTTTTGCTGACGATGGCAAGCACTTTGTCCTCAACCCAGCCACAGATGGGCCTATCATCAAGGAACATAACGTCGTAGCCAATTCCGGCTGGCTTACCCGCCCATTCTGTTCCCAAGACCCGTCTGTCTGCTTCTTGAACTCCCCCAGACATCCCCTCCCTGCAGATGCTGGACCCCGCCCGTTGGCCCCATCACCTTGACTGGTTACCACGGTCCATCCCCCAGTACACACCTCACAGTTTTTTTTTTTTTTTTTTTTTTTTACCAAAGTGGGGGAACAGGAAAAGGCGTCACTGATAAAACCTAGCCCTTTGGCCAAGGGAGAAAAACCAAGAAAAAGACAAGAACGGCTAAGGGACAGCTAAGACGATTGCTGGCGTGCGTTCGGTCAGACACTGCCCTTTGCAGGCTGCAGCCTACCAGCACTGCCCCATAGCTCTCACGTGCAACGCTCCATGGCTCTCACGCATCTCAATTTATTGGAAGGGCGCATGTTTGCTATCAATGCTTGGCTGCCAAGTTCATCTTCCAGGCTAACTTTGGCATCACCACAGCGCCTCTCCGCAGCATTGCAATCTCTCTCATGCGGTTGTTGCAACCTCTAGCCTGCGAGCAGAATCACCACGTCCAGGAACCCTCTTCCCGCCGCTTCGGGACAGACCGTCCTTTCCTTTTTCAATCGAGAGGGCTTGCTGTACACCATCTTGCTTCCACTCGGCTGCCTATGCTGGCCAAGACCACATGGCTCCTCTTCATTACACAGGTCACCCCCTGGCAGCAGCCTACAAAAGACTCTACCGTCACAGATTCTCGGGCTGTGCGTCTTCCCTCCAGGTCGGCAAGTGGATACCATGCCCTGGTTACCGCCCCGTCTTCTGTGGACATCGCCTCAATCAGTTCCCCCCTTTGTAAAAAAAAAAAAAAAAAATCACCACCAACTTGGCCGAAGTGCAGAGGCATTTCTCATGCTAAACATTCGTAGAATTAACGCTCCGCCCTCGCAGTGCCCCCAATCCATCCAACTGGAAACCACCTTCAACAACACCCCTCCTTTTCCGTCCATGCCCCATCACCTCAAACCAAGTGCTCTCTCCTCCCAAGCACTCTCGTGGCACGTCTCAAGGACATCCGCTCAGCCATCAACAACGAGCTCACCTCCCTCCTACCGCTGCTGTCCAAGACCTTACTCATCCTCCCCTCCTCCCGGCCAGACCCCTGGGCGGATGCTGTCCTCCTCTCCTGAACTTCCCACCCTCCAAATGGAAGCTCTTCCCCTGTGGCCCCTGCTGGTCCCCTTGCAGAGGCAAGATCCCCTCACTGGGAGGAACCGTGTTGGGAGGTCTTATATTTTTTTTTTTTTTGTACAAAAGGGGGAAACCAGGAAAAGGCGCAACTGATAAAACCTAATCCCTTTGTGACCAAGGAGAAAAGACCAAAGAAAAAGACAAGAACGGCTAAGGGACCCTAAGGGACGGACACACCTGGGCGACTAGGCAGAAGGAGGACGGGAACAAGAAGGAAAAAAACCAGAGAGGCAAGGAAGAAGGCCAAAAACAGGAAGCCCAAGAGAAGGGGCAAGGACTACTAAGAAAAGACCTATGAAGGGGGGGGCCTTAACATTGCAACCTCTAATAAACCCGTCACCGAAATTGAAATGACAGTAGGAGATGCAAACTAAGTGAGACTAAGAAGAAAACTTGCGAGAAGAAATAGAGAGAACGAAAGGGGGGAGGGGGGGGGGGGGGGGGGAGGGGGGGGACTAGGGGACAGGAGGGCAACTGAGGGGGAACTAAGGAGGCAATTAAGGGTGGAACTGAACTAGGGAAGCAAAAAATAAGGAAGAAAAACTGCAAAAAAAACAGCCAAAAGCAGGAGAGGCACCAGAAAAGAAGAAAGACAACTGGAAAGGCAAAGCGAAACCTAAAAGACTGGTCTGGCATGTACAACAAGAATGAATACAGAGACAGTATCAAGATCTGAGATCTTGTCTGGATCTTAGCGCAGATATGGACCTTGTATCTGGTCCAATCTAGCCCCAGTCTGGAACGTTGTCGTGTGCTGTGTCCAAATCTGGAACCGGATCCTGATGCTGGGGCAGGGTTCTTGATCCTTGGGCTTGGCTCGATTAGGTCAGGGTCAAGATCGGGCGCCTAGAGCTGGGGCCTTGGGCTAGACCTAAGTCAGGGTCTAGATCAGGGTCTAGAGCTTCTGGAATGGGCTGGGTCTGGGTCAGGTCTAGAGCAAGGTGGGGCTAAATCGGTGTAATGGCTGGTGGAGTCTGGGTCAGGTCTAGTATCAGGGTCTAAACTGGGCTTGGGATGTCTGAGTTGGGTCGTGGTATGTAGGGAGCGCTGGGCCATGGGATTGTCATTTCCATGGTGGGCGTGGGTTCAGCTCTGTACCGGGAGATGACCCCCAATCATGGTGCAAAAGAGTCGGGGGTTGGCCCATAAGCTGCAAGGAAAAGCACGGTGAAGAGAGCAAATCTAGCCACGCCAAGTTCTTGACAGAAGAGCCATTACAGAGGTGTCGTGAAGATCGTCTGGGTGCGCCATCCAGCCGGCGAGTGGCTTGGTGGGTGGCCAGGCAAGGCAGATTAGCCTTGTGGTGGGAAGGGGTCAGATGGTCAGTCTGTCAGCCCGGTGGTCCTCCCCAAGTGGAAAGGAGCCAGTCTATGACAGGGTGGCAGAATCAGGGCATTCCAAGAAAGTCGTGCAGACATTGTGTCAGCAGTGTGCGCTGCAAGCAGTCAGGGCTGGAGCAACTATGGAGGGGGGGTCGTCTTGGTTTGACCCGTTGGAAGCGTCCTCGTAATGAGCAAGAACGCAGTGGCGCCCAGGGTGCCATGAAGCAAGCTCCGGCAAGTGAGGTATAAGGACGGTGGAGAGTCTTGTCGAGAGGCGTACCCACACCACACATGCAAAAAGCCTGCACGTAATGAGGGAGGGAGACTTGAGTTGCGTCTGTCTTTGACAGTTCTCTCCGCTGGGCCTGGACAGGGGGCGACACGTTTAAGTCCACCCAAGCGTTCTGTGGGAGGTCTTCAGGGGAGGGGACTGGAATAGGGGTGACCAGCGCTTCTCTCTGTTGCTGAGGCAATCCATCGGGATTCAAGACCACGGAGGCCGCGCAGGATCAGGGTTAAGTCTAGGGGAGTGTCCAAGGGTGGGGGCGGTAGAAATGCTCACACCTGGGCCAAGCAGCACGTTCCTCGGTTATAAACCTGGCACAAAATGGTGGGAACTGGGGCTTTGTTGCATGATATGTGGTTAAGAAGGGCCTGCCGTGCTTGGCGCACAGAGAGTTCAAGAAGGTTCACCTCAGTATCATCAAGAGGTGGAGACCCATGTTTGTTGGGTTCAGTTGGAGGTCCTCCCAAAGACCAACCACCATGGTTCCAAGAGCTCTGCCTCTGGTGGGGGGGAGGTTTGTGGATCAGCTGCTCCTCAAAGTTCTTGCCCGTAAAACACCATGCTTCTCGAGGTTTTTTTCTTGCGTAGGGTGATGAGGGCACTTGGGGTATGTCCTTGGGGGAAGGGCAGGAAGGGTTGTAGAGGTTGATGGTACCGACAAGCCAGACCTCCACAAGACGTGTCCTTTCTCCAGTGAGGGGGGATCCTGGCCCCTCTGCAAGGGGACCAGCAGGGACACGAGGGAAAGAGAGCTTCATTTGGGAGGTGGAAGTTCAGAAGGAGGACAGCATCCCGTCCAGGTGTCTGGCCGAAGAGGAGAGGATGAATCAAGGTCTGCGACAGCAGCGGGGGGATGTGAGCTCGTGTGTGATGAGCTGAGCGGATGTCCTTGAGAACGGTGCAACGAGAGTGTCTTGGGGAGAGAGCACTTGGTTTGAGGTGGATGGGCATGGATGAAAAGGAGGGGTTTTTTGTTTGAGGTGTGTTTCCAGTTGGATGGATTGGGGGCGACTGCATGGGGCGGAGCGATAATTCTACGATGTTCATTAGGAGAAAAGCCTCTGCACTTCCCCGGGCCAGTTGGTGGTTGATTGAGTGCGATGTCCACAGAGACGGGGCGTAAACAGGCAATGGTACCAACTTGCCTGCCTGAGGACGCCCACACCCGAGAATCCGTGACGGTAGAGCTGCTGCCAGGGGTGGGACCTGTGTAAACTGAAGAGAGCCATGTGTTCTTGCCATCATAGCCGCCGAGTGGGAAGCAAGATGGGGTACGCAAGCCCTCCTCGATGAAAAGGAAGGACGGCTGTCCCGAAGCGTGGGAAGAGGTGCCCTGGACGGGTGATTTCCTCCTCCATGCAGGCTAAGGTTGCAACAAAGGCATTGAAGGAGAAGATTGCAACTGCTGCGGAGAGGCGCTGGTGGTGATGCAAAGTTATCCTGGCGATGACTTGGAAGCCACATTGCATAGCAACATGCGCCCTTCCAATAACATTAGATTGCGGAGACCATGAGCTGCTGCACTGAGATCTATGGGGCAGTGCTGGGTAGGTGCTGAACTTGCCAAGGCCGTGGTTTGCACCGAACTGCACGCCCTCAACTGGTGAGGTGTGTCCTGGGGGGATGGGTTGGTACCAGTCAAGTTATGGGTGCCAAGGGCCGGGGTCCAGATTCTGCAAGGATGGGTATGGCCTGGGGGGAAGTTCAAGAGCAGAAGACGGGTCTTGGGACAACTGGGCTGGTTAAGCCAGCCGAAGTGGCTAGCGGAATGTCTCCTTGATGATAGGCCCATCTGTGCTGGGTTGAGGACAAAGTGGGCTAGGTTTTCTCATGTTCCTGTTCCTGGTCCCTTTCCTCCCTCTGTAAAACAAAAAAAAAAAAAAAAAAATCACAAGCTTCTGGAATTTTGAGGAGTAGGAGGGGAACAAGCTTTGCATCCCCTTGGCCCTTATGGGGAGCGTGGCCTAGTAGGAGAGGGTTATAGACCAGGCGGTGGTCCAGAGATCAAGCCAGAGGTAGGGATAAGGAGAAGTGGCTGTGAAGAGGGCTAAGAGGGAGTTCTTGAAGCCAGCCAGCGGTCAAGCCTACCGCCTCGATTAGCTGGATCTTCCAATGTGTTGAAGTCTTTGGCAGTCCGGGTGCGTGTTCCTCCAGATGGCTATAGGCTGTAGTGTTCATGATGTCTGCAAGGGGAGGTGCCCCCTGCATGCGACTCATGGGGTCAATATTGAGTCTGTGGGAGGGTAGAACCGCGCAATCGAGGGGGTCAAGATGCAGTGAAATCACCACCAACGAGAAGAGGCGTCCGTCAGTGGAAGGTTGGGACGCCGCAGTTGAAAAAGAAGTCTTCTCTGTCACAACTTGGGCCGGAGCAATAAACCACAAAGGGTGATAACGGAGTCCCACCAATGAAAATCATCATGCCTAGCATGGCGGCCTGTTTGGACCTAGGATAGTCTTAGGACGGGATCTGTGATGGGCAGTGGAGGGCCTTAATATCAGGATTTTTTTTTTTTTTTTTTGTTTTAGTTGTGAAGGCTTTCACCCCAGGAGGTGGGTCTTCCCGACACAAAACCAGCAACACGGAGGATTCATTCGAAGGTGGTGCCACTCCTACAATATGCAATTATGCGGCACTTAGGTTGTAGAGGATACCAACCCACGACCAGACGCACATTCACCCCTACCACCCCTGTTGACCACGGCAGACAAGCTCCCTGCCATGGTCTAGAGGCGGAATCAAGTGAGACATAACTATATAACGCACCACGTGGGCAAAATCCGACATTACTTCCACCTTCAAGGTTTGCTTAGGGCCAGACCCAAAATACGGAGGAATCGAACCTCACCAACCCCTTCCTACTCTCCAGTAGGGTCACACAGCAAGGGTACTGCTAAGATCACAAGGATTAAACAACACACATTTGTACTCAGCCCTGCGTGTCCTTTCCTGCGATCTAACGCCGCCCCCTAACCGCTAAGTAACCTCGGCACAGCCAGGAAAGAAGCCTATCTCCATGGGAACTATTGTCCTGGGCGATTTTCGCGCCCAGACCGGTCTATTGGGCGAATTTCACGCCCACCAGTGTTGTGTGTGGATGTGGTGGGGGAGTGAGGTGTGTGTTGTGAGGTATAGTGGGTGTAAAGTTTGAGGATGAGCTCAGTGTGGCCCTGTACCAGGCAAAGACAAATCTTGCGCCTGGCCAAGATTGCCCCCGGCCTGGGAGGTGTTGAAGAAGGTCCTCGGGTGATGAGGGTTTTGACCTTAACTTTCATTGAGCACTGGCCATATCCCACTCGCGTTTCCTCGAAGCCAAAGCAAGTGCTCAAAGAGTTGAATGGGTGTAAGTCCTTGCGCTTTGGTGGCAGAAAAGGTACTCCTAGGAGGGGCATGCTGTGCATTCATTCGTGTGCTCCCCCTGGTGTGATCCCCCCGGCTTGTGGTTGCCGCTGATTTTAAGCGTGCAGATTTCTGGTTGACCTATGGTGACTTTCAAGAGAGAGTGCTGCTCAAGAGAACTGCCCCCAGGCTGTTGTCCTTCTGGGACTGTCCGTAGTCTCTTGTCAGAGTGGACACCCTGTTGAAGTTGACGGCCTTTAAGGGGTGAACGGCCTGAGAGAGGAGTGGCCTGTGAGGGGGGAAGCTTGAGCGGGTGAGGTTGCCTGTTATAGGGGTAGGGGCTTGAGCGTCACCACGTCGTTTGTCATCACTGAAGTTGAAGGGGGGGTGGCCGAGGAGTTAAAGAAGGGGAGAATTGAGCCGGGACTGGGGGTGGGATCTGGGGGGTGTATGCTCCAGGGCCATTGATGCCCAGGCTGGAAGAAGAAAGCGAGGGGATAGATGAAGGAGAGGAGGAGTAAGGAGGGGAGCGTTGGCCCAGTCCTCTCCTCGTTGGGAATGGAGGGAGGAAGAGAAGAAGGGGAGGGGATGAGAGGGATATAAAAGGGTTTCGAGAACTCTTCTTGTCCTCGCTGTCACTATCAATCATAGGTTAGGCTGCCCAAATCGAAGGGGGGGCTGGGCTGCAGTCGCCCCAGCAGCTAGTACACGAAGTGTTCCTATAGTGACCAAGTCGTGATGCATGTGAATGAAGAGTGCGCACAAGGTGTCCAATAAGGGGGCCGGATCCCCAAATGGTTGGACAAATGGGCATGCAAAGCGGATCATGCCTGGGTGTTTGATAGAGCGTCCCAGATCGCTGGTGGCTGAGGGGGTGGGTGATGGCGGAGTAGAAAGGTAAGGAAGGGTGTGGGAGGACGTCGTGGCCAGTGGCCTGGAGGAAGAGGGAGGGACAGGAGGGGAGGGAGGTTAAAGGAAGGGGACAGGGATGGGCAAGGATGTTAGCTGGTTTGCCCTTGAGAATGGCCGCAGCACCAGCAGCAGCTGCTGCATCATAGAGGGTCTATTTTTTTTTTTTTTTTTTTTTTTTGACAAAGGGGGGAACCAGGAAAAGGCGCAACGGATAAAACCTAGCCCTTTGGTGACCAAGGAGAAAAGACCAAAGAAAAAACAAGACGGCTTACGGAACAGCAAGGGACGGACACCACCTGGTGACGTAAGGGACAAAGGCGGACGGGAACACAAGACAACAAACCAAGAAGGCAAGAATAAACCAAAAACAAGGAATCCCAAGAGCAGGGCTAGGACTACTAAGAAAAGACTAAGAGGGGTGGGCCATACTTGCAACCCTCTAACAGTCACCGGATTAGAAGACTGAAAGAGGAGATTCCAAAGTAAGAGGACTAAAAGGAAACTAGCGAAAACCTAAAGAGAAAAAAGGGGGGAGAGG
>JACBWV010000551.1:0-34048 GCA_013435795.1 Chlamydomonas sp. ICE-L
AAGACGGCGAGGGGAGAAGGGTCTCGAATAGTATAACGAAGTTGTATCGCTTCGTAGTAGTTAGCATCGAAGTAAACTAGCTAGTATGCATTGAAAGGTAGGTCTGGCATCGAAGTAGGTATAACCATCGAATTATAAGGGAATGGGCAATTTGGGGTTGCTTCGCCCCGCGCGGTGGCTTATGTTTTTGTGATGATGCCGAGCAGTGTAAAGTGAGAAGTTGCTGGAGTTAAAATGGGTTGCCTCGCGCATAAAGAGTAGCTCGTTGAAGTAGCAGATGTTTGTTGCTTGATAGCCTGAAAACAATCCCCCTTGATTCTGAAGGATAATCTTCAGTCCCTTTATGTTGCGGTTAGCCCCCCCCCCCCCCCCCACACCCCCCCCCTGTGTTTCGTTATTATTACCCTCACCCCCTACAAACTGATTTTCGTTGGAAAAGTTCGGAACAGTTTGGTACGAAGTCATAAATGGGCCTATAAATGGATAGTGATAGCAACATGGCTAATCCTCGGCTAATCCAGGTCCTCGCGACGTGTCTTTGCTTGTGGGCTACTGCTCAGGTGGCACGACGTCTTAACCAAGATGAGTCTTCAAAGTCCTCCATGGAGCATCTGCGTGTGAGTCATGAAGGCTGATGCTTGGAGTCTATCGCAGGATAGCCTGTGCTGATCATGCGAATGCTTGGTATAGAAGCTTGATCCTGTCTCTACATCATATGCACTGCATTCCACTTCACAGGCGGCACGACGTCTCTTCCATGACGCATCTTCCCCCTCGGTACATTCCAGAGTGAGTCACGCGGACGAATGCATGGGGCTGTATTAGCATGTGCCTTTGTTGTTCACGCGCATGCGATTACTATGCGTAGAAGTAGCCCCATCGAATGTATTTACATTTGTACTACTTAGCTTCATACTAGATTGATGCTACAACTGGGAGGTAGGCGCCTACGCCTGATGCGCATTCGATGAATCTATATAGGTATCCTGGGATGAGGAGCGGTACACAAATCGATTAGACAGCGCCTTGTTTCCGTAGTTGTGGCACACCTCTTACTCTTGGCAGTCGTTCAGTGCTCAATCACTCGCATCTGCCCCTCCCTCCGCTGTTGGCCTATGGGGCATGCACGAGGGTAGTCCTAAGCGCGTTGCATGCGACGCGACGCAAGTCCTAAGCGCGTTGCATGCGACGCGAAAAATTGGCGGAGTGTGACGGATAACGATCCTCACACCGCGCCCATTGAGGGGGCGGACGACTTCCCGGAAGTAGGAGAAGAGACGTAGTCTCGGAGAGACTACGGCGACCCCCCCCCAGCGACCCCCGGCGACCCATACAGACGGGTAGTCGAACGGAGCGACCCTAAACCATGAAGTTTAGGCGACGCGCGAGATGATGTGATGGGCGTGTAAGCACGAGCTTAATGCCTAAGGCCAGACAATATTAGGGATCATTCCCCTACCATCTTGTTGAACACTTATGTTTTGTTAAGACGTATTCATATAATCATATGTCACACGGAGAGTGTTCGGTGTCTGAGGTTTGGAAGGGTGGATAGTGGGGCCTGTAAGGCCCAGGGTTGGAACGCGACGGACCAACATACAGACTCCGGCAGCAGCATGATACATGTAAGTACAACAAACCACCATTACAACTTACGACTATGCTCGCCTCCAGTTTCAAAATTGCGTCACACCATGTTACATATACCGTTTTATTGTTGTGTGCATCTGTAAGCTAACTCAAGACATTCAGATGTCCATGTAGTGATTATGGGTCCTTCTTCCTAGATTGTTGGCTACCCTGCCCTACCATATCTGGACAGCGTTTCAGTTTAAGTTAGGTAGCCTGCACCGCGGCTGTCTGCACCTGGTTAACAACCCTATCGAGAGGTGCTAAACATGTTAAGAAGTCTTCAAAAGGTTAACACGTTTAAGAGGCATAAAGCTTGCAGGATTAAATACCTCTATGGTTTAACTAGGTGCAGACAGCCGTAGGGCCAGAAGTCTGCTTTTCTGTTCTTGCAAATGCGAAGCAGTTGTTGTTCAGCTCTGGAGCACTATCTATTAAATTATAACTGTAGCACGAACTCAGGGCTCCCGTCGGTTATTTAAACGATTGTTTGGGGGTCAGTTCATCAGTACTTTTTATTTTAAAGCCTTTCCTATACGGTTGGGCTACTCCCTTTAGCCTATTTGGCCTACCCCTGGACTGTAACATACATACATACATACATACATACATACATACATACATACATACATACATACATAGAAATACATGGATATCGCAAGATAGCGCAAGCTGGCTTTCGGTTCGCGTTCTGGCGCTTATTGGCTTCCGGATTTTCGTTCGCGGCCGACTTCCCACCCACCGCTCCGCTCTACCTCCCCACCCATCCAAATTGAAAACTTTGTCAGAGCTGCGCCAATTTTGTATCGATAAGAGTTCCATATTTTTCCGCATTCATTCTGAGCTCCTGTTTTTTTTTTTAGACCAACGATGGCGCTCAGACTAATTGTCTATAATCTTTTGCCTCTCGATGTCATGCACGCGCACAACCCGCCAAATTTAGACAGAAGGGCGGCGAATATAGCCAGCCAGCGAGCTCTCATCACAGCGAGAGGCGATCTCAGCAGACCGACGAGGATAGCAATGCAAACCAGCAACGACGTTTGGCATATGCTACAAGGCAGGCTGGACCTAATGCACGGACAGGCAGGCTGCGCAGGCAGAAGCTCGTGCTGGTAATGCTGCAAGGCATCGCTCTCTTGCGACTTTCATGGTGATTCCGCTGCGACCTCTTACCCTTGCACCAATCATCGCATCTCATCAGTACGTTTCCCTTGCATCGAGAACCCTGCCCCACAAGATGCTACAGCCAGTTCGCAACAGAGGAGGAGGAGGAGGGATGGGCGGATTTCCGGTCAACGGCTTGCTTTAGTCAAGAAAGCAAGTCTTAGCAAGCCCAACAAATTATCTGTGCGCGAAGATCTGTTCAATTGCTGCAGAAAAGTGGCTGACCCTGCGCGCGAGTCTGATGTTTACAGAGGGGCAGGACTTCCCAACATGTTCCTTGCCACTATCGTTTTCGATACGAGCACTCGCAACAGCTTGAGTGGCGCGGACTATAATGGAAGGGAAGCAGGAGGTATGGCAGGGGGGCATGTGAATGTGGGTGGGTGTGGAGAGAAAGTTGAGGGAGGGTGGAAATGGCTGGGTGGTGTGGTCTGCAAGGGGAAGAAACAGAGTGTGTGTCAAGGGGATGGGGGACAGGAATATTTAGGGAACAGTAGGGTATCATGTAGGTGGGGGGGGGGGGGGGGGGGGGGGGGGGGGGGCATACAAGGGCATTATCCGTTCTGTAAACCAGACCAGGGTCAATGACCTGGGTGGGAGGGGGGTGGCCTCTGGCCACACGGGCAATGTACTAGTACATACATACATACATACATACATACATACATACATACATACATACATACATACATACATACATACATACATACATACACATACTATCATTGGTCCTCAGTCCCTGCGGTTGTCGATATGTCCGCGCATGATGATGGCTGCTGGCCTCAGCATGCAGCTAACACCTATCACGTGTCTGAATTCGTTATAGGCACAAATCCGCAGGCATGTATCAGCAATAGGCAGCATCGTGTGGGTATCTTTTGGCCTGGGCACACCGGGTTGTGGTGTCTACAGTACCCATCTCCCCGCCTGGCTCCTCCCCTACTTTCCCTGTGCCCAACGCGCCAAACTCCGCCCGACCTCCTCATTACTCAAGGTCTCAGCCTCTTGCCCTCCTCGCACACCACACGCTTACCCCAACTCAACTCCAGACCCTGCAACGCACATGCATCATTCACTTCCTTGAAATAGGTTACACTCATGACTCCCTCCACACTGCCACCTCCATCGCCATATCAGCCCAACATACTCCCCTTCTAAACTATCTCCGTGCTGCTGGCTGGACCATCGGCCCCAACACTCCTCAAATCACTCTTCTTGGCTCTTACGGCACCATCCTGTCCTCTATTATGCTTCTTGGTGGGCCAACCTCCACGCTCCCTCCTCTATTCCCCTCCCTCCATGTCCATGCTGTCCAACAAGCCCACTGCATAGTCACCACATGCCCCCACCACAAATGCCCCATTGAAACCTCCAACAAATAAACTAACATCAGCTAAAAAGAGAGTTAACTAAAGAAGCAACCACGCAGACAATTTTACACAGTGCTGGGTGCCTACTAGAGTCTGGCTGTTTCCCCCTGGAATGAATTTTAACGCTGCTCCTCATTGAACCCCACCTCTTGCATTCTTTCCCTGGACAGGCTCGCATGAATCTTTTGGAGGACGATCAGGCGGGTGGTGCGGCAGACTTATTGGTTGTATGATATTAACTTGAACTACCAGAGAGAGGTCCAGTTTCAGTTCACATCTGTTGGCCCTGTCTGTGGAGATGATTGGTTCATGAACTATACAGTGTTTGGCATCTTCAAGAATATCACCGAACTCATGATCAGTCGAAATAGCATTGCCGCTAATGTGAGAAGCTACAAGTTTGCTTGCGACAATGTATCCTCATCTGTTGATGTGATGTCCGCTTGGGTTACTGGAATGGAATGGTACTTCTGCTACTGCTATAGCCAATGATGTGCAAGCCCTTGTTGAAAATGCTGGCAGTCTTTTTGGAGACTTGACTGCTTTTCAGATTAATGGTGTTGTGGGAGTGGAGATCGATAAGGTCCCTCCAATTGATCTTGCAACCGAGCGGGACATTATGTTTGGATATGAATTTGTAGGCTCTGTCTGCGTTGAGTGGTTCTCGGGCTCTCAGCGCTTGAGAGCTTCGACAACTTGACCACCCAAACGATCAGTACAAATAGCATTGCCAAACTCGTATGGAACTACAGGTACAACTGCGACAACGTAACCTCCTATATTTTTGCTGATGCCCGCTTGACCTATGCAAATGGGACCTCAGGTGCTGATATGAAGGCTGATGTTATATCCCTTGTTGATAAAGCTGACAATGTGTTCAATGCTGGAGAGATGTATGCAAAGTATAATATTACAGGTGTCGCGGCAATTGCGAAAGGTGTGGTCCCTACTATTGACCGTAGAATCCAGAGGGATGTACAGTTTGAGTTCTTTGGCCCAGACTGCTCTGTATTCCTGACAAGAAACAGTACAATCGCTGACAATTTCAACAGGTCCATCACTGCAAAGATTGGCCGTGCTAGTACTGCCACCTTTGTGTGGATCTACATGTTCACTTGTGGGTCCATTGTTGCTGATGTCCGCTTGACTTTTGCTGCTGGATCGTCAGCTGCTGCTATGGATGCTGGAGTGCAGACCCTTGTTGAAAATGCTGCCACTGTTTTTGGAGACTTGTCTGAGTTTGGAGTGACAGACTTAAAGTTGCAGCAGGCTGTGAACGGACAAGTCAACTCTTCATCATCGCAGTCTGGCAATGAAGAATACATGATTGCTTCAAGAGACCAGCAGGCAGTGGTGCGGCAGACTTATTGGTTGTATGATATTAACTTGAACTACCAGAGAGAGGTCCAGTTTCAGTTCACATCTGTTGGCCCTGTCTGTGGAGATGATTGGTTCATGAACTATACAGTGTTTGGCATCTTCAAGAATATCACCGAACTCATGATCAGTCGAAATAGCATTGCCGCTAATGTGAGAAGCTACAAGTTTGCTTGCGACAATGTATCCTCATCTGTTGATGTTGATGTCCGCTTGGGTTACTGGAATGGTACTTCTGCTACTGCTATAGCCAATGATGTGCAAGCCCTTGTTGAAAATGCTGGCAGTCTTTTTGGAGACTTGACTGCTTTTCAGATTAATGGTGTTGTGGGAGTGGAGATCGATAAGGTCCCTCCAATTGATCTTGCAACCGAGCGGGACATTATGTTTGGATATGAATTTGTAGGCTCTGTCTGCGTTGAGTGGTTCTCGGGCTCTCAGCGCTTTGAGAGCTTCGACAACTTGACCACCCAAACGATCAGTACAAATAGCATTGCCAAACTCGTATGGAACTACAGGTACAACTGCGACAACGTAACCTCCTATATTTTTGCTGATGCCCGCTTGACCTATGCAAATGGGACCTCAGGTGCTGATATGAAGGCTGATGTTATATCCCTTGTTGATAAAGCTGACAATGTGTTCAATGCTGGAGAGATGTATGCAAAGTATAATATTACAGGTGTCGCGGCAATTGCGAAAGGTGTGGTCCCTACTATTGACCGTAGAATCCAGAGGGATGTACAGTTTGAGTTCTTTGGCCCAGACTGCTCTGTATTCCTGACAAGAAACAGTACAATCGCTGACAATTTCAACAGGTCCATCACTGCAAAGATTGGCCGTGCTAGTACTGCCACCTTTGTGTGGATCTACATGTTCACTTGTGGGTCCATTGTTGCTGATGTCCGCTTGACTTTTGCTGCTGGATCGTCAGCTGCTGCTATGGATGCTGGAGTGCAGACCCTTGTTGAAAATGCTGCCACTGTTTTTGGAGACTTGTCTGAGTTTGGAGTGACAGACTTAAAGTTGCAGCAGGCTGTGAACGGACAAGTCAACTCTTCATCATCGCAGTCTGGCAATGAAGAATACATGATTGCTTCAAGAGACCAGCAGGCAGTGGTGCGGCAGACTTATTGGTTGTATGATATTAACTTGAACTACCAGAGAGAGGTCCAGTTTCAGTTCACATCTGTTGGCCCTGTCTGTGGAGATGATTGGTTCATGAACTATACAGTGTTTGGCATCTTCAAGAATATCACCGAACTCATGATCAGTCGAAATAGCATTGCCGCTAATGTGAGAAGCTACAAGTTTGCTTGCGACAATGTATCCTCATCTGTTGATGTTGATGTCCGCTTGGGTTACTGGAATGGTACTTCTGCTACTGCTATAGCCAATGATGTGCAAGCCCTTGTTGAAAATGCTGGCAGTCTTTTTGGAGACTTGACTGCTTTTCAGATTAATGGTGTTGTGGGAGTGGAGATCGATAAGGTCCCTCCAATTGATCTTGCAACCGAGCGGGACATTATGTTTGGATATGAATTTGTAGGCTCTGTCTGCGTTGAGTGGTTCTCGGGCTCTCAGCGCTTTGAGAGCTTCGACAACTTGACCACCCAAACGATCAGTACAAATAGCATTGCCAAACTCGTATGGAACTACAGGTACAACTGCGACAACGTAACCTCCTATATTTTTGCTGATGCCCGCTTGACCTATGCAAATGGGACCTCAGGTGCTGATATGAAGGCTGATGTTATATCCCTTGTTGATAAAGCTGACAATGTGTTCAATGCTGGAGAGATGTATGCAAAGTATAATATTACAGGTGTCGCGGCAATTGCGAAAGGTGTGGTCCCTACTATTGACCGTAGAATCCAGAGGGATGTACAGTTTGAGTTCTTTGGCCCAGACTGCTCTGTATTCCTGACAAGAAACCAGGAGGCACCCTTCACCACGCTTGTGATCAGACTTGCTCACTAAATCCCCCCCCCCCCCCCCCCCCCCCCCCCCCCACCTGTCTCACAAAAATGTACCTTCTGCCAGCGCCACGAGGGGAGGATGTTGGGGTGCACCTCGTGCACCAAGCACACCCATCCCAAGTGCGTAGGTATGTGTAGGAATACTATGCCCTGTGGTAATTTTTTGTGCACAGCCTGCACACCCCAGGAGAGTATCCACCACATCACCAGCTCCAGGGCCCATGAAAGTGCCAGGAGATTAGTGATGCTGGAAGGTTCTACCCAGGCGGTAAGCTCACAAGACACTTATGCAAGTGCCTTGAAGAGTTACCTCAAGTGCACGGCTTAGGTGTAATGATTAGTGAGCAGAAGACACTCCCATATGGCCCCAAGGAATAAGTGCACCATTGAGAAATTTACTTGGTTTGGGAGGCGGTTCACTTCAAACCTGCCACCATCACCACCACAATTTTCAGAATTGGCTGGCACAGGTCCAAGGGTCTGGAGCTCCACACCCTGAACTCCAGAGTGGTTGCCCAGATGCCCTAAGCCATCAGGGTTTTCCAGGGTGCCAAGAGAGTGCTTTTCAGTCAAACAAGGCTTTCAAGCCCTTATCCTTTTTTTCTTTAAGTGTTTGGAGGCCATGTTGGAGCTGAAAACCCTGCAGCCCAACATGGAGGACCATTGTACTATAGAAGCAACATGGCTAGTAATAGGTCGCTTTGGATAGTTGGGAAGTAGTGTTCTGTTTGCCTTTGAGTTTGGTAGTTCGAGTTTCAGTTTTTTCCCTTGGGTAGTGTCACCAGCAGTTTGTAGTAACAGCTTGGAGCCCAGATACCCCTAGCTTCTCTTTCTCCCCACCCCTTACAGGTCAGTCTTTGTCCTCTCGCCTTCAGTCTTTTCTCACCTTGGTTTCACACTCTCCCAGCCAGTTCTTTTTCTAGCTAGGTTTGCCATGCACAACCTAAGACATGGAGGTGTAGTAGCAGCCTGAGCTAACGGGGCTGATCTAGAGACCATCAGGACCCAGGGACGTTGGAAGCCAGACGCCATCAAGGCTTATTTAGTTCCAGACTTGACGGTTAAGCTGAACTTTGCCTCTAGCCTTTGATAGCCCTGTGTACCTCCCCCCCTTTAGTTCAGCCTGCTGCCTTGTACATGATCCTTCCTTCTACACCTTTCCCCTGTCTTTTATACTCTTGAAGGCCTGGAGGCCGTAAAGAGTGGCCGTGTGTGTGTGACCTACAGTGACTCTTGCACATGGTAGTAGCCCAAAGACAGACCTGTCAGGTCTGGACATACAAGCTAAGTAGACGGTGCAGTATACTTATTGTAAGGTACTGCAGCAAGTACAAGTGCAGTCTGAGGAAGGATCCAGCTCCCCACTTGGGAACAAGGAACACCTCCAAAGAACAAGCACTTAGGGAAATCTCAGACCCTAAAATAGTTACTGCACACCTACTGAAAGGGGCCCCATTTGAAGATGCGCTGGGCCTCTATTGCAGTGTCGTTATGCCCAGCAAGCAGGCCCCTTAACTTGTGCAAACTCAAGTATGACAGTGATGAAGCCTGCTAACGCTGATTTTCCTAAGTCCCTTGGGGCTATTGGGCTTGCCCAAATTATATATGTTTTAAGGGAAATGTGAAGCGGCCTGTAAGGTATCTGAGTCAAGTCATCTGAATGCCATATTTCCCACACCGTAGTGTGACAAATGACGTATTCTGAGGACCGACACGGATACCACAGCCGCAACACAAATTTTCAAATACTAAACCCCAAGGTGAAACCGGAAGTACCGTGAACCGCACATCATTCCGCCGTACAGAGTCCTGCCGGTATTTAATCCTAGCGCTTCCAGAATGTAGCACCATTTTGCTTAACTTTCTGTAAGCGCTCGGCTTAGTGCCAAATTTATCGTCCCCACCACCTTCCCTCTGTCTCCACAAGAGTTCCCCATCTCCAGAAGCTACCAGAGCCTCCCAGGGGAAGTAACTCTGTTATTATTTGACAGTAGCGACTCTTTTGGTAGTAGCCCAAAGACAGACCTGTCAGGTCTGGACATACAAGCTAAGTAGACGGTGCAGTATACTTATTGTGAGGTACTGCAGCAAGTACAAGTGCAGTCTGAGGAAGGATCCAGCTCCCCACTTGGGAACAAGGAACACCTCCAAAGAACAAGCACTTAGGGAAAGCTCAGACCCTAAAATAGTTACTGCACACCTACCGAAAGGGGCCCCATTTGAAGATGCGCTGGGCCTCTATTGCAGTGTCGTTATGCCCAGCAAGCAGGCCCCTTAACTTGTGCAAACTCAAGTATGACAGTGATGAAGCCTGCTAACGCTGATTTTCCGAAGTCCCTTGGGGCTATTGGGCTTGCCCAAATTATATATGTTTTAAGGGAAATGTGAAGCGGCCTGTAAGGTATCTGAGTCAAGTCATCTGAATGCTGGGATTCTGTTGGTATACTGGAATTCTCTTAGTATGCTGGGATTCTGTTGGTATGCTGGAATTCTCCTAGTATGCTGTGATTCTGTTGGTATGCTGGGATTCTCTTATTATGGTATGGTGGGGTTCTCTTATTAGTATGCTGGGATTCTTTAGTATCTCTCCTTACCATGAGCCAGGCTTGTCAGAGGAGGGGAATGTGATCTTAAAGGGGAAGCTCCTTCCTAGATGGAAGCGTGTGTTGCTGTTGTTGCCCTGGAACACAGAAGACACTATCCCTGTGTGCTGCACCATAGAGGGCCAAACCTTGAAGGCCACGCACTTCACCCTGTCCCGCCCTACACTCTCTTCCTGGCCCACAGCGCTCCTCGCCACCCAGCTCCTCGCCTCCCTGTCACGCACTACAGTGTATTTCTTCCCTTCCTTGCCCCGGGGCATTGTTCTGCTCACCACTGCACTGAGATGTCTGAGCCATCCTCTCCACCCACCCCCTCCACCTGCCCCATTCGTCTTCCCTGCCATGGCTTGATTCCTTGCTCCCAAATTATGGTTAGAAGGCGTGAGTGCCCTCATGCTGTGGGCATGACCGTAGCACTTGTATCTATCATAAATGAAGTCCCTCACCAGCATATCCACAAAACCAGGCACCTTATACTTGTCGAAGAAGACGTCCATGATGTGCCTGAGCATCCTCTGCGCCATCATAGGGGAGTAGAAGAGCCCCTGGGCACCAAAGTGGTAGACATCAGACCCTCCCGTGACCCTGACCTCTCCGGCCCACGGCGGGACGTCTGTACTCGCCCAGTGCCCGTCATACCATGCGATCTGCTCGTGGTTGGGGCTGGGGTTCGTTGGCTCGTAGAGATTGATCAAATAGTTGGGCACCTTGGGTTCAGAGAGGTTGAGGAAGCGGTGGATGGTGTTGGTAGCTGACTTCAGCTTTGCGTTGAAGTCAGTGGTGAACATCACGTCGTCCTCTGTGACCAAGATGGGCAGGTGTGACATGTTGAGGTACTGTGGGACAGAGAGAGCTCGAATAAAGGCGATGGCGTTCCTCTGGCCATCGTTCATGCTCGGCACCATGTGGCTGAACTTCTCAGGCATGTACAGCACTCGAATCTTGCGGCTGAACCTAGTGTTCCAGAACAGGCTGGGCACGTAGCTGGCATTGTAGGCAGAGCACCAGATGAGTGTGATGGTGTTTGGGTACATGTCGTTGGTGAGCGCACTGATCAAGGCGTTGCTCACGATTCGATTCCACATGGGTCGCTCACAAGAGATGAAGGCCCAGTGGAAGGGGAGCATCGGCTTCAAGCCATCCCTCTCCTTCACATACAGGTTGGACTTACTCTGATTGTGCTTAGGGTCTATGCTTGCAGGGTCCCCGCTGGCCATGAAGGAGGGGTGCCAATCCTCCCAGGTGGCGAGCTCTGAGTCTGGCCACACGTCTTCTCTCTCGTTCAACTGTTTCAGTTGGCCGCGTTTTTTAAACCATCTGAACCACCCCCCTGCACGTCCACCACTACCACTACCATCACCACCAGGTGTAAGGTCTTTCTCCTCCCACGGCTCTCCCTCGGTTTCTTGGCCTCCTCTAAGTCGACTGTTCCCTCCTCTTAAATGCTCGTGCCCAAGCTCTTCACCCTCCCACCTTTCTGGATGTTGCTGCTGAAGCTGTCTATTCCTGCTACTTGCATTACTACCACCACTACTACCAGCAGCAGCAGTAGCAGCATGTTCCACGTCTTTTCCCTCCCTTGGCTCTCCGCCTACATCACCCAAAAGGTCCAGCAGATTTAGGAGTTTCCTCTCTGGTCGCGAAAGCTTGGCTGGTGACGAGGGGGTGATGAATGAAACTGCAGGGCAAAGAGGAAGGTGGATGAAGGACCGTGGTAAGGGGTGGTGTGGATAGTGGACGGTGGATGGTGGAAAGATTCTGTGGGGGCAATTGTTGTTGTTGTTGTTGTTGTTGTTGTTGTTGTTGTTGTTGTTGTTGTGTTGTTGCTGTTGTTGTTGTTGCTGTTGTTGTTTTTTTTTTTTTTTTTTTGTTGTTGTTGTTGTTGTTGTTGTTGTTGTTGTTGCTGTTGTTGTTGTTGTTGTTGTTGTTGTTGTTGTTGTTGTTGTTATTGTTGTTGTTGTTGTTGTTGTTGTTGTTGTTGCTGCTGCTATTACTG
Source organism: Chlamydomonas sp. ICE-L (assembly GCA_013435795.1). NCBI lineage: Eukaryota > Viridiplantae > Chlorophyta > Chlorophyceae > Chlamydomonadales > Chlamydomonadaceae > Chlamydomonas > Chlamydomonas sp. ICE-L. The sequence continues at coordinate 12,122 of JACBWV010000551.1, forward strand.
CTGCTGCTGCTGCTGCTGCTGTTGTTGTTGTTCTTATTGTTGTTGTTGTTGTTGTTGTTGTTGTTGTTGTTGTATTTGTTGTTTTTTGTTGTTTGTGTTGTTGTTGTTTTTGTTTTTGTTGATGTTGATGTTTTTGTTGTTGTTGTTGTTGTTGTTGCTGTTATTGCTGTTGTTGTTGTTGTTGCTGGTGTTGGTGTTGCTGTGGTTGTGGTTGCTTGTTGTTGTGTGGTGTTGTGTGCGCTGTGGTTGTGGTTGCTGTTTGCGGCGTTGGGGGGGGGGGGGGGGGGGGGGCTTCCAAGCTTCGCTGATGGTCCAGTTAGTGGTGGAGTGCCCTTGGACTAAGATGGCGACACTAACTTTCATTCAGCGGAGAAAAACAGGGGTGGGGGGGTAGGTGGGTTGGTGGGGTAGAGAGGGATGTGGCTCGGGTTGGGTGGGCAGGGGAGCATGGGTGCAAACAGGGGGAAGAGAGGGGGTAAGGGGGGGGGGGGGGTGAGGGGGGTGAGGGGGTAGAGCGTCTCCAAGCAGCATATCAACCAATACATCAATCCATAAATCAACCAACCAACAAATCAACCAACCGTCTAAGCAACAAACAAACAAACCATCATGTGTGGCATAACCAACCAAACAAACAAACAAACAAACAAACAAACAAACAAACAAACAAACAAACAAACAAACAAACAGATAAACAAACAAACAAACAAACAAACAGACAAACAAACAAACAAACAAACAAACAAACAAACAAACAAACGCTCGACGCTCTATGCTCTACGCTCAACGCTCAACGCTCGACGAACGAACGAGCAAACAAACAAACGAACAAACGAGCGAGCGAGTAAGCAAACAAACAAACAAACAAAAACAGACAGGCAGGCAGGCAGGCAAGCAGGCAGGCAGGCAGGCAGGCAGGCAGACAATCAAACTAACAAACAAACAAAAGACAAACAAACACATAAATAAATAAATAAATAAACAAACAAGTAAAAGTCAAACAAACAAACAAACAAATGTACCAATTTACTACCCCCCTTTCAGTGTGGAGGTAGTGTTGAAGCTGTTCAAAGCGCTCAGCCTGTGTTAGGAGGCCTGAAGAGTCGCTTAGACGGTGCACTAGCTTGTGTCAAATAATGTTGAATAGCCAGCCTGGAAAGCTGCCAAGAAAGTGCACTAAGATAGCTTGCGTCATAATATTTTGAATAGCCAGCCTGAGGAGCTTCCTAGAAGGTGCACTAGCTTGTGTCAACTTAAGTTGAATAGCCAGCCCGAGGAGCTGCTTAGAAGGTGCACTAGCTTGCGTCCACTATGGTAGAATAGTCAGCCTAGAGAGCTTCTAATAAAGTGCACTTGTTGGGGTCGTCTTTTGTTATATAGCCAGCCTGGGGAGTAGCCTAGAAGGTGCACTAGCGTGTGTCCACCTAAGTCGAATCGCCAGCCTGAGGAGCTGCTTAGAAGGTAACTAGCTTGCATCCACTTTGGTTGAATATCCAGCTTGGGGAGTAGCCTAGAAGGTGCACTAGCTTGCATCCACTTTGGATGTGCAAGCCTGAGGAGCTGCCTAGACGGTGCACTATCTTGCATCAACTTTGGCTTGGATAGTTAGCCATCCTGATGAGTTCCCTAGCAGGTGCATTAGCATGCATCCACTTAGGTTAAGCCAGCCTGAGGAGCTGCTCAGAAGATGCACTAGCTTCGACCACTTTTGTTGAATAGCATTCCTGAGGAGATGCCTAGAAGGTGCATTGGCTTGCATCCACTTTGGTTGAATAGCCAGCTTGAGGAGCAGCCTAGGAGGTGCACTAGCTTGCATCCACTTTGGATGTGCCACCCTGAGGAGCTGCCTAGAAAGTGCAGTATCTTGATCCCACTTTGGTGTAATAGCCAGCCTAAGGAGCTGCTTAAAAGAAGCACTAGCTTGCGTCCACTATGGTAGAATAGTCAGCCTGGAGAGCTGCCAATAAAGTGCACTAGTTGGTGTCATCTTTTATTATATAGCCAGCCTGAGGAGTAGCCTAGAAGGTACACTAGCTTGTGTCCACCTAAGTTGCATAGCCAGCCTGAGGAGCTGCTCAGAAGATGCACTATCTTGCGTCCACTTTGGTTGAATAGCGTGCATGAGGAGCTGCCCAGAAAGTGCACTAGCATGTGTCGACTTTGTTTGGATAGTCATCCAGCCTGAGGAGCTACCTAGAAGGTGCACCAGCTTGCGTCCACTTGTGTTGAAAAGCCAGCCTGGGGAGGTGCCTAGAAGGAGCACTAGCTTGCGTCCACTTAGGCTGAATAGCCAAACAGGGGAGCTGTATATAAGGTGCACTAGCTTGCGTCCACTTTGGTTGAATAGCCAGCCTGAGGATCTTCCTAGAAGGTGCCCTAGGTTGCATCCACTTTGGGTTGAATAGCCAGCCAGATGAGCTGCTTAGAAGGTGCACTAGCTTGCGTCCACTATGGTAGAATATTCAGCCTAGAGAGCTTCCAATAAAGTGCACTAGTTGGCGTCGTCTTTTGTTATATAGCCAGCCTGGGGAGTAGCCTAGAAGGTGCACTAGCTTGTGTCCACCTAAGTTGAATTGCCAGCCTGAGGGGCTGCTTAGAAGGTGCACTAGCTTGCATCCACTTTGATTGAATAGCCAGCATGTGGAACTGCTCAGAAGATGCACTATCTTGCGTCCACTCTGGTTGAATAGCGTGCATGAGGAGCTGCTTATAAGGTGCACAAGCATGTGTCGACTTTGTTTGGATAGTCATCGAGCCTGAGGAGCTGCCTAGAAGGAGCACCAGCTTGCGTCGACTTTTGTTGAATAGCCAGCCTGGGGAGCTGCCTAGAAGGTGCACTAGCTTGCGTCCACTTTGGTTGAATAGCCATCTTGAGGAGCTGCCCAGAAGAAGCACTAGCTTGCGTCCACTTAGGCTGAATAGCCAAACAGGGGAACTGCATATAAGGTGCACTAGCTTGAGTCCACTTGGGTTGAATAGCCTGCCTGAGGATCTTCCTAGAAGGTGCCCTAGCTTGCATCTACTTTGGGTTGATAGCCAGCCAGATGAGCTGCATATAAATTGCATGAGCTTGCTTCCACTTTGATTGGATAGCCAGACTGAAGAGCTGCTTAGAAGGTGCACTAGCTTGCGTCAAATAATGTTGAATAGCCAGCCTGGAGAGCTGCCAAGAAAGTGCACTAGGATAGCTTGCGTCATAATATTTTGAATAGCCAGCCTGAGGAGCTTCCTAGAAGGTGCACTAGCTTGTGTCAACTTAAGTTGAATAGCCAGCCCGAGGAGCTGCTTAGAAGGTGCACTAGCTTGCGTCCACTATGGTAGAATAGTCAGCCTAGAGAGCTTCTAATAAAGTGCACTTGTTGGGGTCGTCTTTTGTTATATAGCCAGCCTGGGGAGTAGCCTAGAAGGTGCACTAGCGTGTGTCCACCTAAGTCGAATCGCCAGCCTGAGGAGCTGCTTAGAAGGTAACTAGCTTGCATCCACTTTGGTTGAATAGCCAGCTTGGGGAGTAGCCTAGAAGGTGCACTAGCTTGCATCCACTTTGGATGTGCAAGCCTGAGGAGCTGCCTAGACGGTGCACTATCTTGCATCAACTTTGGCTTGGATAGTTAGCCATCCTGATGAGTTCCCTAGCAGGTGCATTAGCATGCATCCACTTAGGTTAAGCCAGCCTGAGGAGCTGCTCAGAAGATGCACTAGCTTCGACCACTTTTGTTGAATAGCATTCCTGAGGAGATGCCTAGAAGGTGCATTGGCTTGCATCCACTTTGGTTGAATAGCCAGCTTGAGGAGCAGCCTAGGAGGTGCACTAGCTTGCATCCACTTTGGATGTGCCACCCTGAGGAGCTGCCTAGAAAGTGAATCTTGATCCCACTTTGGTGTAATAGCCAGCCTAAGGAGCTGCTTAAAAGAAGCACTAGCTTGCGTCCACTATGGTAGAATAGTCAGCCTGGAGAGCTGCCAATAAAGTGCACTAGTTGGTGTCATCTTTTATTATATAGCCAGCCTGAGGAGTAGCCTAGAAGGTACACTAGCTTGTGTCCACCTAAGTTGCATAGCCAGCCTGAGGAGCTGCTCAGAAGATGCACTATCTTGCGTCCACTTTGGTTGAATAGCGTGCATGAGGAGCTGCCCAGAAAGTGCACTAGCATGTGTCGACTTTGTTTGGATAGTCATCCAGCCTGAGGAGCTACCTAGAAGGTGCACCAGCTTGCGTCCACTTGTGTTGAAAAGCCAGCCTGGGGAGGTGCCTAGAAGAAGCACTAGCTTGCGTCCACTTAGGCTGAATAGCCAAACAGGGGAGCTGTATATAAGGTGCACTAGCTTGCGTCCACTTTGGTTGAATAGCCAGCCTGAGGATCTTCCTAGAAGGTGCCCTAGCTTGCATCCACTTTGGGTTGAATAGCCAGCCAGATGAGCTGCTTAGAAGGTGCACTAGCTTGCGTCCACTATGGTAGAATATTCAGCCTAGAGAGCTTCCAATAAAGTGCACTAGTTGGCGTCGTCTTTTGTTATATAGCCAGCCTGGGGAGTAGCCTAGAAGGTGCACTAGCTTGTGTCCACCTAAGTAGAATTGCCAGCCTGTGCAACTGCTCAGAAGATGCACTATCTTGCGTCCACTCTGGTTGAATAGCGTGCATGAGGAGCTGCTTATAAGGTGCACAAGCATGTGTCGACTTTGTTTGGATAGTCATCGAGCCTGAGGAGCTGCCTAGAAGGAGCACCAGCTTGCGTCGACTTTTGTTGAATAGCCAGCCTGGGGAGCTGCCTTGAAGGTGCACTAGCTTGCGTCCACTTTGGTTGAATAGCCATCTTGAGGAGCTGCCCAGAAGAAGCACTAGCTTGCGTCCACTTAGGCTGAATAGCCAAACAGGGGAACTGCATATAAGGTGCACTAGCTTGAGTCCACTTGGGTTGAATAGCCTGCCTGAGGATCTTCCTAGAAGGTGCCCTAGCTTGCATCTACTTTGGGTTGAATAGCCAGCCAGATGAGCTGCATATAAATTGCATGAGCTTGCTTCCACTTTGATTGGATAGCCAGACTGAAGAGCTGCTTAGAAGGTGCACTAGCTTGCGTCAAATAATGTTGAATAGCCAGCCTGGAAAGCTGCCAAGAAAGTGCACTAGGATAGCTTGCGTCATAATATTTTGAATAGCCAGCCTGAGGAGCTTCCTAGAAGGTGCACTAGCTTGTGTCCACCTAAGTTGCATAGCCAGCCTGAGGAGCTGCTCAGAAGATGCACTATCTTGCGTCCACTTTGGTTGAATAGCGTGCATGAGGAGCTGCCCAGAAAGTGCACTAGCATGTGTCGACTTTGTTTGGATAGTATCAGCATGTATAGCGGTGCTCTCACGCGTTTTATGACTTGGTGACTACTTATGTACTCCCTTAGAACTATCGGCTCTCCTGAGCCAGCTTCCCGTGGGACTGAGTCATCTTGAGATGACTCAGTGGCAGCTTCCTGTCACCTACGTCTCCGGTCTGATCTGTACCCTGTTAGGTTCCTGTCTACCGCCTCCTTTCACCACAGGTGCCCCTTTATGGGTCTCCTGTGTCTGTAACGTTATCCTTGTCTCCGTGTATAGATTGGTGCGTCTGTTCCGCTGCTTTAATCTACTGTCCACTCTACCGGAGTGATTTCAAGCTGATAGGTTACTGGGCTCCTCATCACTACCACTGCTTTGATAATGCAACTTCCGCGAGGGCCTCCTGCCGGCTTTGTGAAACTTACCAAACTTAATGGTGTTTCATGGGCTCGTGGGATCCGCAGTGTCATTGTGAGCAATGGATGCGACCGAATCCTCCCAACGGGGGTGAAGGTTCCTCTGGATTGGCTAGACGACTGTGCGCCAGCGGCCTCTGCTGCCGGAGAGGAGGATCCTTCCGCCATCAAGGAAGTAACCCCCCCCGGTCAATCCTCCAACTTTACGGTTCCTTCTCTCAATGTTCGACGCCTTTCCTCTGATGTTGAGGATGTCCTGATGAAGCTGTGTTGTGTACAGACACAGATCATCCGTTGTGCATCAGACCCGCAGCCTCCTTTCGTCCCTTTCAATTATGATGAAGACTACTCTACTACTACTACTGATGATGAGGAGGACTTGAAGAGTGCTACGAGTGCTGACTTCGGTGGCGTGACCCCATCTGCTGCTGCCACTCGTGTCTTTGAGACTTCCGCTGTTTCGCCGGTGTATGAGCCTGCTGATCAGCAGATACCTAATCGAGAGCTTTCGCCTGTGTATCAGCCTCAGCCTTCGTCGGCGCCTCCCTTTGAGCCTGTTCCCCCGGCTTACCCGGAGGTGGCTAAGCCCACTTTCTTGAAGGGCTTTGCTTCTTTTTCCTCTGCATCTGCCCCCATGGAGCGTGGCCTCCCTGGCTACCACACTCGCTCTCGCGAGGCTGCTGTTTCCTCTGCACGCACCTCTGCTGCTGGTGCCTCCCTGGAACCCCCTCCGCCTCCGCCGGTGGAGCTGCCTCCTGCCCCTGGCCCTCCTCCTATGCTATATACGCGGTCATGCGAATCTTGGGAGCATCTGCTCACTGGTGGATCTCCTCCGACTTTGAACTTGCGGGACTACCGCCTGATCAACCAGGATCGACGGGATGGTGAGTCCTTGAACCGCTCTTTGTACGGTCGGATGGATATGCAGGCTACAATGGCAAATGTTAGTGTGAAGCTGAGGCATCGCCGAGTGATGGCTTTCTCTGAGCTTGGTACCAGGTGTCGTTCTTTTCTTGGTCCAGTCACTTCTGGGATTCTGTATCCCCCAGATCATGGTGTTTCCTTTGGTGGTACGAGGCGTAGTGATCACGAGAAGCTTGGTTATCAGTTTGTGCGAGTGCCTGTCCCTCTGTGTCCTGTTAGCCCAGATTTCGAGCTGCTTATGAGTGTTGCGAGGTCCATTCCTGTGATTAGGAACATAGACGACCAGCGCGCTCTTGACGCTGGTCTTGCTGCGGAGTATTTCATGGACATTCGTAGGTCCTTGGCTCCTGTCCCTTCTGCGATTGGAGCTGGGTCTAATACCCTCATTCATGGTGAGTCTCGGTTTGATCCTGCACTGTTGGGGTTCAGTGCACTGCCTCTCGAACGTCAGGAGTTCATGTGTTTAACTATGATGCTCGCGAACATGGAGGACGATATGGTCAAGGTATACCAGGACTTTGCCACCCCTCGGGATATCCTTTTGGATATCCGGAAGACGCAGTCTGATGCCCTTGCCTCTAGAGTCCCTCTCATGCGTATCGAACTTCATAATGCGCACATGGGCCCTTCTGACCGTGTCGATGATTTCTTTCGCATGGTTCGCAGTCTGTGCACTGACCTCCGCAGTGCTGGACATCCTGTCACTCAGCGCCACGCCATGGAAACCATTGTGAATGGGATCCGTTTGATCCGATTTGAATCGCTGCGGATCCAGTACGGTATGATGTTGGCTAACAGACAGACTGTAGATTACTGGTCTTGTCTGGAGGCATATCGGTCTCTCGACATTTTGAACATTGCTCTCCCCAGGTCCGACTCCAGGCATCCTGGTTGGTCCCGGGACGCTCCCCAGGTTCCTGCCAATGCTGCGTTTCAGCGTGGGCAGGGATCTGGTTCTCAGGGTTCTGGTTCCAACAAGCGACGTCTGGATTGCACTTGGGGCCCATGCCTCAGCAAGACGACCCACTCGGAGGATCGCTGTTTCACGAAGCATCCGCACCTGCGTAAGACCAAGCCTGGTGCACCGGTTACCAATCCGGTGCCCATGGCCTTGGCCCTTCCAGGTGTGCTTACTCCGCGGCAGCTGGCCTCCTTGCAGGCTCAGATTGATGGGTATGCTTTGGACAAGAAATAGGAGGTACGCTCTGTCCTTTTCTCTTGCACTGCGAAATTTTCAAATGTCTGCAGCCCGAGCCTGTCTGAGGGTGTCTGGCATGTTGATTCTGGAGCTGGGATGTCAATCACAGGTGATATGTCTTTGTTCACTGTGTTTCATGCTTCTGAGACTGGGCCAGCAGTTAAATTTGGTGATGGTGTGGTTCAACGGTCTGTGGGTCAGGGTTCTATTGTGTTATGTAGTGATTGGTTACCAACACCAATCACTTTAACCAATGTTCTCTACATCCCACACTGTCCGGTGAACCTCATGTCAGTAAATGCTGTTGCCCATGCTCACAACTGCAAGATTTCTTTTGATAGTCTTAGTTGTACTGCCACACAGGGCTCTTCTGTTCTGTGGTCTTTCCCTGCCTCCAGTGATGGTGTGTACAAGTTTGCATGTAGGCCTTGTCACACCCCTCGTGGCCGTTTGTATGGTGCTGAAGATTATCCAGCTTTTGCTCTTGATGTTGATGAGGATGGTGGAGTTGTGATCCCTACCACTCCTGAATGGTTGTGGCATAGGCGGCTGGGTCACCCTGGCTATGATGCCATGCACAACCTTGTAAGGAAGGGTTTGGTTCAGAACTTACCCCTCACTCTCCAACAGGTGCAAAGACTGTCTAAGATCCCATGTGATGCTTGTCAGAAGGCAAAGGGAAAACGTATCCCTTTTCCTAAAGAAAGCAAAACTAGGATCCGTGCCCCATTACAACGCCTTCACTTGGACATCATGGGGCCATTTAATATTAGGGGCTTGCGTGGGGAGTTTTATGTTCTGTGTCTCACTGACCAATACTCTGGCTATGCTGAGGTCTTGTGCTTGAGAACCAGGGATGAAGCTCCCTTAGCAGTTCAAACTACCATCCTCAGATGGATGACTCAGCTGCATGGATTTGTTTTCAAGTGTCTTAGGTCTGACAGGGCTAAGGAATTTATAGTGAAGTGGTTCGAGGATTGGTTAGAATCGGTTGGTGCTGTGCATGAATTGTCCATGGCTTACACTGCTCAGCAGAATGCGACTGTGGAACGGTACAATGGGGTCCTTCAGAACGTAGCTAGGAGCATTCACTTGGAGTCTAAGCTCACTAAGTCCTTCTGGCCCTATGCCTTCCTCGCCGCGTGTTACCTACGCAACCGGCTGCCTAATCAGGGTGACAAGACTCCTTATGAGTTGTTCTTTGGGGTTCTACCTGATGTATCGTTATTGCGCGTGTTCGGGTGCCCATGCTATGTTACCTTAGTGAATGGGAAGAAACGCAATAAGCTAGACGAAAGGGCGTTATCTGGTAGACTGGTTGGGTATTCTCTGGTGAGTAAGGGTTATTTTGTTTGGGTTCCGAAGTTGCGCCAGGTGGTAGAGAGTCGTGATGTGCTCTTCTATGAACAGTTTAGCTATAACTGTATCCCTGGGCTCTTTCCCTATGATGGATCTCAGTATTTTTCTCGCACCCCTGCCGCTATCATCGGTAAAGGGCTTGATACTACTGACAATGTCCTGGGCCCTTTACCAACCCCGATTGTTGACCGCTTTACTGGTCATGGGATGACGATGCGTCCCAGGCCAGGTAATGATGGTGCTGTATCGCGTGCGGCGGCATTGGGCCAGGGGGAGTCTGATGTTCCTTCAAGCTCTAATTTATTCGAATCTCAGGGGGTCGCCGGGCCTTCCTCTGCGCCACGTTTCGTCGGTGAAGTCGTAGGATTAGGACAGCCTCGGGTCATAGTGGAACCTAGTACAGGTCCACTGCCCACTAGTCGCCACCCCCCGTCCACCTATTCGGATAGCTCGCGGGAGTTGTTGATCACTTCACCCCCTGCTATACCTGGTGGTTTATACCGGACCAGGCATTGCGACGATGTGGCCGTCACAGATGATGTGAGTGATGACCTCGAACACTGGTCCGGGTCAGATACTGCGTATGGCTGGGGTGTTCCAGTGTACCCAGGCTTCGACGATTTAGAGGCAAAGGAGGCCGGCCTTGTTCAACCACGCATGAGTGCTGCGCTGGGGGCTTTATTGCCGGTTACTGCTGATACTGCTGATATCCCCGCTGCCCATGTACAAGTACACTGCTTGTACGTGGGGGCTTTTATTTCTACCTCTACTGAACTCTCTTATAAAGCTGCAATGTTACCTACCAACCCTGACAGAGATCTCTGGCTGCAGGCTATGAAGGATGAAATGGCCTCCCTCCATGCTCATGGCACTTGGGTCCTCACTCCACAGCCTCCTAGGCAGAGGATTCTATCTGGCAGATGGTTATTTGTCAAGAAACATGGGGCTGATGGTTCTTTGCGTTTTAAAGCTCGTTTTGTAGTTCGTGGTTTTCTGCAACGTCCTGGGCTGGACTACCATGATGTATATGCCCCCGTCTCCTCTAAAGCAGGTCTTCGTGTGCTCCTTGCTGCCATCACTCATAGAAAAATGTTTGTGAGGCAGCTGGACATCAAGACTGCATTCTTGAATGCCAAGCTGGAACCTGGTCTGGACCTGTTCTGTTACCAGCCTGAGGGCTTTCATGAACTTGGTCCTGACAATGTTCCCCTTGTGTGCAAGCTAATTAAATCTCTTTATGGTTTGAAGCAGGCACCCAGGGCTTGGAGCAAAGATGTAAAGCAGGTTTTGGTTGCCCACGGTTTTACCATGTGCAAAGCTGAACCTGCTCTGTATTTCAGGAGGGATTCTACTGGTGGGTGGAGCTATGTCCTGACCTATGTGGATGACTTTATCTGTGCTTTTAGTGAGCTGCATAGGTATGCCTTGCTGATCAAGGCTATGGAAGCAGCTGGGTGGGAAGTCAAGGAAATGGGTGTACCTGTCCAGTTCCTTTCATTGGACATGACTTGTACACTTGATTCTGACGGCAGGTGTGTTAAGATCGACCTCTCCCAGCACTCCTACATTGTTGAGCTGGTGGAGCAGTTTGGTCTCACTGCTGCTACCAAGCCCAAGTTTTCAGTTCCCATGTCCAAGTGCACTGTCACTGATCCTCCTGGAGAACCTCTGGCCTCTAATAGCCAGTACCTCTCTCTTGTGGGGGCTTTGCTGTACCTGGCTACCTGCACAAGGCCTGATATTTCTTTTGCTGTTAGCTACCTGTCCAGGTTTTCTGCTCAACCCACTGCCCCCCTGTGGGCTGCAGCCAAGCGCTTGCTTTTGTATTTGAGAGAACATTCCCATCTGGGCCTCACTTACACTCACAGCCCTGGTTTCTCTTTTACTGTCTTTAGTGACTCATCCTTTGCTGATGATGGGTCTGACAGGAGATCTCAGACTGGCTATGCTGTGCTTGCTGGAGGCTGCCTTGTGAACTGGATGAGCAAAAGGCAACCCACTGTTGCTGTTAGCTCCAGTGAGGCTGAGTATCAGGCCCTGTCTCAGACTGCCAGGGAGGTGCAATGGTTGAAAAAGTTGAGAATTGATCTAGGGCTGCCTTGTGACCTGGTCACCATTCAGGGTGACAACTTGGGGTCCTTGAGCTGGGCCAATGACTGTCAGCTGCTCCCTCGCAACAAGCACATTGATGTCATCCATCACTATATCCAGGAGCTGGTGGAGGATGGCCAGGTGGATGTTGCCTATGTTAACACTAAGGACAACTGTGCTGACCCCTTCACCAAGCCCCTTGATCCTATGGTGTTCTGGCGTTTCATTCGCATGTTTGGAATGACTGCTTCTCCTTAAACCAATTTTTTGGTTACATGTATTCTGGAATTTTTGGTTACATTTAGAGTTTCTTTAAGTTATCATTGATTGGCATTAGGTTCCTATTCCCGGATCGGGTTTTCTATACCGTTGTTACCCGACTTTGATATTTAGTTGTCCTCTTATATCCACTTGGCAAATTTTGGTTCTTTGCCTTGCTTCATACCTTCCCTTACACCCTTCGGGTTTCATTTGAAGTTTCTCTCGATTTTTATTTTTCGGAGTTCTTTGATTTTTTTTTTTTTTTAATTTGTTACATATAGTTCTATGTCACCAGTGCCATAGGTGGAGTAGTACTATTGTATGTCACCTGAGTCATAGGTGGAGTATCAGCATGTATAGCGGTGCTCTCACGCGTTTTATGACTTGGTGACTACTTATGTACTCCCTTAGAACTATCGGCTCTCCTGAGCCAGCTTCCCGTGGGACTGAGTCATCTTGAGATGACTCAGTGGCAGCTTCCTGTCACCTACGTCTCCGGTCTGATCTGTACCCTGTTAGGTTCCTGTCTACCGCCTCCTTTCACCACAGGTGCCCCTTTATGGGTCTCCTGTGTCTGTAACGTTATCCTTGTCTCCGTGTATAGATTGGTGCGTCTGTTCCGCTGCTTTAATCTACTGTCCACTCTACCGGAGTGATTTCAAGCTGATAGATAGTCATCCAGCCTGAGGAGCTACCTAGAAGGTGCACCAGCTTGCGTCCACTTGTGTTGAAAAGCCAGCCAGGGGAGGTGCCTAGAAGAAGCACTGGCTTGCGTCCACTTAGGCTGAATAGCCAAACAGGGGAGCTGCATATAAGGTGCACTAGCTTGCGTCCACTTTGGTTGAATAGCCAGCCTGAGGATCTTCCTAGAAGGTGCCCTAGCTTGCATCCACTTTGGGTTGAATAGCCAGCCAGATGAGCTGCTTAGAAGGTGCACTAGCTTGCGTCCACTATGGTAGAATATTCAGCCTAGAGAGCTTCCAATAAAGTGCACTAGTTGGCGTCGTATTTTGTTATATAGCCAGCCTGGGGAGTAGCCTAGAAGGTGCACTAGCTTGTGTCCACCTAAGTTGAATTGCCAGCCTGAGGGGCTGCTTAGAAGGTGCACTAGCTTGCATCCACTTTGATTGAATAGCCAGCATGTGGAACTGCTCAGAAGATGCACTATCTTGCGTCCACTCTGGTTGAATAGCGTGCATGAGGAGCTGCTTATAAGGTGCACAAGCATGTGTCGACTTTGTTTGGATCGTCATCCAGCCTGAGGAGCTGCCTAGAAGGAGCACCAGCTTGCGTCGACTTTGGTTGAATGGCCAGCCTGAGGAGCTGCCTAGAAGAAGCACTAGCTTGCGTCCACTTTGGTTGAATAGCCATCTTGAGGAGCTGCCTAGAAGAAGCACTAGCTTGCGTCCACTTAGGCTGAATAGCCATATTGAGGAGCTTCCTAGAAGGTGCACTAGCTTGAGTCCACTTAGGGTTGAATAGCCAAGCAGGGGAGCTGCCTAGAAAGTGCATTGCCTTGCGTCCACTATGGTAGAATAGCCAGTCTGAGGAGCTGCCTAGAAGGTGTGTTGGCTTGCATCCACTTTGGATTTGCCAGCCTGAGGAGCTGCTTAGGAGGTGCAATATCTTGTATCTACTTTGGTTGAATAGCCAGCCTGAGGAGCTGCCTAGGTGCTTGGGCTTGCATCCACTTTGGTTGTATAGCCAGCTTGAGGAGCTGCCTAGAAGTTTCACTAGCTTGCGTCCACTTTGGTTGTGTAGCCAACCAGGGGAGCTTCACAGAAGGTGTACTAGCCTGCGTCCGCTTTGGCTGAATAGCCAGCCTGAGGAGCAGTGTTTTTTATTTGTGCGAGCGGTCGCATATTGTGGCGCGCGGTCGCCACCCGTGCGACCCTCAGGTGTGCAAAATTCGGGCGAAATGGGCCCTTGGTCGCCAAGATGGCGACCCTCAGGTCAGTGATTTGTGCCCTGGGTCGCACCTGGGTAGCACAGGCCCAGCCCAGGTAGCTAGCTCAGGCCTACCCCTGGTGGAAGTTACCTATTCACCTAGTGCAGATGGTGCTACCACACCGTCCCAGGATGAGCCTGTGGTCGCCACTTGTGGCTACCAAATTGGCCTAAAGATTTATGAAATAAAAAACACTGCTGAGGAGCTGCCTGAAAGGTGCACTATCTTGAATTCACTATTTTTGAATAGCAAGACAGAGGGACATTGAAACATAAAACACACTCGAAAATGCTTCCTGCCAAACAGATTGAGCAAAAAACAGCAAAGCATATGAAACATCTCTTGGTATATGCTATGCAACAAGCTTGCATGTGCACACTCATTTCCCCTGTCCCACACGTGGGTCCCAATACCCAACAATGCAACCCTCGCATGCTATATATTGTATCACATATGCCCCAGGCTGCGAAGCTATGCAACAAGCTTGCATGTGCACACTCATTTCCCCTGTCCCACACGTGGGTCCCAATACCCAGCAACGCAACTCTCTAATGCTATATTATATCACATATGCTCCAGGCTGCAAAGCTCTGCAACAGCCTCGCATGTGCTGTGGAGATGGCGGCTATCAGCGAGGCGTTGGCCCTGGGTGCTGCTGTAGGCCTTGAGTGAGTCAGTTGTGGTTTCAATTTAAATCCGCGTAACGTTTCATCTGGGTTTTAATTGAATACTTGGTTTTATACATGGCATGGGTATTAACTTGAAAGTAGTACCATGTGCTGTAAAGATGGCGGCTATCAGTGAGGCTTTGGCCCTTGGAGCTGCAGTGGGCCTCGAGTCAGTTCGAATTTGGGTTTTAATGCATGATTGATTTTAAATCTGGTTTTTACCTTTAACCTGGTAGCATGTGCTGTCGAGTGAAAATGGTGGCTATAAGCCAGGCGTTAGCCCTGAGTGCTGCTGTATACCTTAAGTGACTTTGAATTTTGGTTTAAATTCAAAATTGCTTTTAATTGGGGTTTGAACTTGAACCTGGTAGCATCTGCTGTGGACATGGCAACTTTCAGTGAGGCATTGGCCCTGGGTGTAGGCCTGGGTTGAGTTTGAATTTGGGTTGTATTATTAATTGGTTTTTAATATGGTTTTGAACTTTAACATGGTATCATGTGCTGTTAAGTGGGGATGGGGCTTTCAGTGAGGCGTTGGTCCTGCGTGCCACTGTAGGCCTTGAGTGAGTTTGGGTTTTGGTTTAAATCGATTTTTGTTTCAAATCTGTGTTTTTACAAGAACCTGGCACCATGGCCTCTGCAGTGTAGATGGCTGCTATACATAAGGCTTTTGCCCTGGTCGCTGCTTCATTTTGGGGCTATGCATAACAGCTTCCAGCCAGCTCCATTAGCCAGCGACTGAGTCGAGCCTAAAGGGTTCAGCTGCATTGGAATGCCTGCTATGCCAGCTTTCAGACACACTAGCTTCAGGTTTGACCCAAGGGTGGGTAAAAGGAGCTGTCTAGGAGCTGCTACATGTACCCTATGTACACCCTGATATGTGTACCCTAAAGACTCAGTGGATGTAGGCCTTGCATAAGTCGTGGATTGGACTTCTAATCTGGGAATAATCCAGGTGTTAATTTTAATCCGGGTTTCAGTTTGAATGAAATTTGTAATATGAAGCCAGACGCCTGAATGGTGCTGGTGCTAATGTTGAGAGACTTGTATTTGAGTTTGAATTTTAATGTGAGTTTGAATTCGTGCTTGAGATTGGGTTTACATTTTAATTTGAATTTGAATTCCCCCTTTGCAGCCCTAAGCAGTTGACTGACGTCTTCAACAGCTCGTCTGCTCGATGCTGTATCTCAGATGCATACAACCCTTGTCCTGGTGTCATGGAAGGTACGGAAAAGTAGATGTGCCGTCATCCAATGTTGCTGTTGTTGTTGTTCCAGCTCAGGGGTAGGCCAAATACACCCTACAGCTACTCGGATATATATAGGCATCTTAGACAAGGCCATATGGACCCTGGCTAAAAAGTGCTGTTACCTACACCCCTCCTTCCCAACTGCTAGTGTCTGCCTCCCTTGGGACATGCAGGATTGGGCATCCCCTCCCTAATGGTGGACTATGCTAGTATGCTCAAATTATAGCAGTCCACCTCACTAGGTCCCTCAACGACACAGGGAAACTAGGCAGGCTCACTAGCTACAGCCCTTCTCCACAAAGCAGCTGCTATGCTCCATGGTATGGATCCTCTTACCCTGCCCAGCCACACACTTCAATACTTTACCCTGGCCAGGCAAATGCACATCCTCAAAGAGCCTCCATCAAAATCCATATGGAGGATGACACCCTACCCAACCCCCTTCAAGACTCCCTCCCGGACATACCCCAACACACCATTCCCCCCAATCTTCGCAAAACCCTCATCCCCTTAGGCATTACTTCCCTAGCTGACATTGTGAGCCCTGACGGGCCCACAATCATCCCATCCAATACCCTCTCGCACACCTATGGCACAAGAGTCTCCACTAGGCATAAAGTTGACCTCAACAGACTCAGCCTACACCTATGCTCTCCACCCCCACCTGGAAGCCCACCTCAACCCTACTCGTGCCCCAGCCCCCTGCCCTTGGCATCCTGAACCCTCCCCATCCACCTACGCATCCCCCAACGGCACATTACCAAGTTCTCCACATATACTCCCAGCCACCACCTTAACAACTTGGACACGGCCCCCATACTGCCCTGACCCTTGACCCCCAATGCCAGCATCCTTTCCCCAACCACAACACAGCCCCCCACGCATAATATCGAGGTCCCTGCCTCCAATGCACACATGTGGTGGGCCAGAGAGTCCTATCTTCGCCCCACCAAGTATGCTCAAACCTGGAGCTCTGACCCCAATATTGCTTGGACTGCCAGAATAATTCATCAGAAATGACACCCACATATGTGCACAGGTGTGCATGTGTGTTTATGTGCATGTGCATGGGAGCAAGTGCAAGATGTGCATGTGTATGTGCATGTATGCATTTACATGTGCATGTGTGTATGTGTAAGTGCATGCGTGTATGTGCATGTGTGCATGTGTGTAAGTGCATGCGTGCATGTATGTATTGCACACATGCATTTGTATGTGCATATGTGTATGTTCATGTTTGCATGTGTGTTTGTGCATGTGTGCATGTGCATGCGCATGTGTGCTCATACATGTGCATGTGTGTATGTGCATGTCTTTTTGCTGCAATACTGGTGAGACCACGCCCACTACGTCGTGTTAGGTTGGCTTGGGTCAACCCACACATGCAACAATTGTCTTCCTTGGTGGCTGACATCCTAGGGCTGAAATTTATACATCAACACCCAACAACCTTCACTGAATAGGCATACAACTGAATATGTATGCAAAGCTGAATCCTAGTCCACCTGGAGCTACAGGAGCACCCTAGTGGAGCAGCATGGCCTCACTCAGAATGCACCAGCGTACAACCCTAGTTCTGACTCAGCACGGCTAGAGTTGGAAACACAACACAAACTTCGTCAGTGGTGAATATTGAAGATAAGCAGTGGTGAGTATTGAAGATAAGCAGCGCCAAATTGAGCTCCTCGCAACTTCGACTTTCTGTAAACGGAAGTGGGAAGGATTCTATGGCTTCTCGCAACCCTCGGGCCTTCGTTTCCAGTCGATTCGCGGCGATCCAAATCGATCAGAATAACTTGCCAGGTCAATATTCGAGGAGGGAGATAGTCGCAACCTCTCAACCTCGAGACGTCCCACGACAACCAGCATGCTCCATGCAAACACTGAACGAGGCTAAATAGATTGCCTCGCCTTTCATGAAAAAAGAAATACTGAAGTCGTGAGATTTTGTTACAAGCTTCTCTTCACTCGTTTCCTACTTCTGTAGCGCCAGCGCCTGCAGCATGGATAGAAGAAGGCTGAGACCGAACCAGCACCAGCACATGGGATCAAGGTGAGAACGTGGCTCCATCAACTCCGCCATTGAAGAAGTGTTAAGAGACATAATTTTGCTAGACACTCAGCAAGGTGTTCGCATGATTGAAATAATTGTTGAATCCGTAGCTGTTGCGAGTATCTCACCAAGCACCTGCGCCCGCTGCTACGATGCGCCATGCGGCAGCTAAGATTTCAAGGAACGAACGAGGCTGAAAACGAGGCTCCAGTATTTCCACCATTAAACGAGGCTTGAGCAACTCAGGCAGCCTGCGCCTCCAGGTAGCATGCGCCTCCAGGTAGCATGCGCACGTAGAAGTTCATAGATTCGCTCGTGACCAGGTCTTGTCGGTCCACTGGTTTCGGACTTTGCCAGCGTCATCTCCTAAACCCCGCTCACACTTATCACTCAAGGCGTGGCACTTGCAACCCTAATATCCCCCGTTGGCAGTCATCCAGTCAGTTGGCTTGTGGCATATCGCATATCTCCTTTCCTGCTTTTCACTGAACGGCGCAGACCCCCATCCCCCCCCCCCCCCCCCCCCCCCCCCCCCCCCCTCTCTAACCCCGAAAGCTAATCTTTCCTCGGCCACTACGTACCGGTGTCTTTTCTTTTCCCTCGGTCACTACGTGCCGGCTTGTCTATTTCTTTTCCTCGGCCACTACGTGCTGGCTGTCTGTTCACTTTTCGCCCTCTGCCCTGACCGTGACTGCTCAAGCGTTTTCCCGCGCTTAGGACTTATAGATTCTGAGTCTTTATCTGAATCGAAGCCTGAATCTAAGTCTATATCGCTTCGATTGTAACCGATTTTTCTTGTCCGCGTCAAGTCTCGCAGTCTTGCTGCACGCGCGAGCGTCAACAAGCCTAAATTTAAGGATAGCTTACTGGTGAGGTTCAAGTCTAGTGACGCTTCGCTTTACCTACATCCTGCTCTGCCATCCATCCATCCATCCATCCATCCATACATACATACATACATACATACATACATACATACATACATACATACATACATACATACATACATACATACATACATACATACATACATACATACATACATACATACATACATACATACATACATACATGCAAGTAAGTATGGCACTAGCGGCACGACGGCATCTTTCCCGAGTATATAGAAAATTCCGAAAAATGCAAAAGAAGGGTAGGTAAATTCCGCGACTGTCTAGCGATGGCCCGGGCTATTTGTTTTTGTGGGCGATCTGTCGATATTCTCTCAAATGATCATGCAGTACCAACAATTCGCCTAAGATTCGGGAGCTGACGCGACCATCACTGCGTGACGGGAGGTTACACGAATGGATAAGAAAAAATACGACAAAATACGACAAAATACGACAAAATACGATTCATTACACTTTGTTACACCTTTCTACTCTCCGCGCAGGATGAGGAAGTTGGTTAGCGGAACGCCGCTATATCATGACTTTGCCTATGCCCTGCGCTACTCTCCCGATCCCGTTAGCTTTAGACAGGATTTTCTCTGTTTCCGGTGAAAAACCATGTAAAGCAGACCCTACACTTCTGATCCATCCGCTACGCCTCCTTGTCCAACATGTCAGCTATCCCCGCTGCGGCGTTAGACACCGGTATAGAGAACTGTCCAACCTTCCGGGCTACATTGCCCCAAAATCAGCTACCCTTCTCACTACGTTTCCAAATGAGCCAATTGCGCGTCCAACTGAAGATTTGATTGAATCAAAGATGCCCATATTATATAATAGCCCTGGATATTATTTCAGTGCAAGTAAGGTAATTTTATCGTTTAGGTTTTTCAAAATTGATAAAATCGATTCTATAGGATCGTTTTTGGATTCATAATCTATCCTCAAAGTAATGCTCCAGTCGTAGGGGAAAGGTCCTATCTCGTCTTTGTGTTCGTCCTTGATTGATAATTCCAGTTCTGACACGTGAGACGCGCTGGTGTAGAAGCTAAAATCGTCATTCACATTTTGATAAATGATGTTGGCAAAACTAGGGACATTAACAGGGACCCTTATTAATACATCTGATTCCTGTGCATTGGTTTGACGGAAATTATTCACAGCCGAGGTTAGTTACCTTTGGGAGGTTATGATGAATTGTCAGGAAACTTTCTAAATTCAAACGCAATGGAAAGTTGCTAATAATCTGTGATCCAATTGGCTTATCATGTGGGAGGAACCCAAATAAATATGAACTTTTATCTTTGAATTCAAACCCATAATTTGGACCAGGTGTGTTAAAAGTGCATAATCCGTTATTTCATTGTGGCTTATGGTCCAGCCTGGTAGTAAAGTGTTCAGTGTTGCTAACCATTGGTCCAGGTCGTAGTTCCAATAGGGATTCTAACGGATGTCTTTGTCCCATTATTAACAACACTGAAGTCATTGTTACTGGCCCGAATACTGTAGAAACATCTATTGATTATTAAATCCGTAACGGTTATTTTAGTACGACCACCGAATTCGTTATGTAAGATCCCTGCAGGTAGACTAGTTGTGAAATTATCTGGTGTCCCAGATGTTCTGTATTGTGAACTGATGTATATTAATTGAGTTTTGACAACAATGGGTGCCATTATATCATTTCGTAGATAATAACTGATAGAATGAAATTTGGGAATCCAACATACAGATTTCCAGCGGCATCGTAGACTGTTATATTTAATTGTTGATTTTTCAGAGACGGGATTAGCTTGTGACCTAGTGTATTGCTTGTAATTGTCTTAACAATACTGTGGGTTTCCCCTCCTAAAAGCAGGTTTGTTCTCTCTCCATTCACTGAATTATCAAAGGAGGTTTGAGCGAAGATGCCATTTGCGCTCATGCAGAATGGCCCTGGTTTACTTGCAGTGGTAATGATTCGACAGCCAGCTGGTATCCCTTTTCATTGTATGGCAGGTCGCAATTTAGTTTAATTGGTAATTCTGCGTTGATGTATTATATGAGCTAAATAACGTTACTCTCTGCCAAGCCATTTATATACTGTATCAGTTTTTTTTCATTTTCTACGTGAACCAAACCTGCGCAAGCCCTCGTTGAGAACCGATTTTTTCTGCTTATTCATATCTTTCCGTATAGCGTTTTTGTCCCCTATACATAAAGTGGTTTCGCTATACGGGGTAAAATGCAGGAATGCCACTAAATATTCGGGCAGTCCGGTGACAGTCAATACTGCTGCTTTCAGATACTTGTAATCATTGGTGCTTCTATATTCATTTGTATAAGCCGCCATTGTTTCATCAATAAATTCGAAAATAATTTTACTGTAAATCTGAGAATGATGTCGAAATTCTTTTGAACTTTGGCTTTTTTCTTGTGTAAAATCCATCACAAGTTGCATCATGTTCGTTTCCCGTTGCGTGCAGATAGAGTGATTCAAACTTCTGGTAGAGTGATAGAACTACTTACTCCTTCGTCGTATAATCCTCCAAGATCTTAGTGCTCGCAAACTTGAATAGCACAAAAAGACTTGTATTGGTTCGTATAGACTTAGGGATTGCTTTGAGATTCTGTGTGTCATATCATTATGGTTAGAACCAAATGTCTGTTCGTGAGATCAAATTAGTCAAGGCGGATTTACGCAACAGTATTTAAGATGCGCTAACTGGCCACCAAGGTCGTCTAATATGAGATATACCACACAACCGTTTGGGTACTTGCAGTTAGGTCCGTTGTTATCCGGTTCGTCAGGAATCGATTTCTCGAGATTATATATCCGTCTAAATGTGCCCGTTCATAAACTTTGAATAAAGCGAATCATCTGCCTGAACTGCATTCTTCTTCTTCTGTATTTTCCTTTTTTTCAGTTTTATTATGTTTTCATCACTTGCTAAATGTTTTGGGTCTGAATATTCTGAAATGATTATCATTTGGATCAATTTCAAGCAATTAAATACAGGGGTAAGCATCATGTGTCGGGAAATTACTATAACTCCTCATATCTTGTTTGGCCATTAATCCATAAATCTCGTATTGTTTCAATAGTTGCAGTACTGTACGTGCTTCCCCTTCCTCCTGGAGCCGACGAGGAGTGGACACAAATATTACTTGGCAGAGACTGAATTGAGGGAACTGTGGGATACTTTGTTTTGCTTTGTATATGGAGTGGTTTTAAATGACTGAAATCTGCTACTTACTGTGCTTTTCTCAACAATTTCAATCACTACTTACATTGTGAATATTAAGCAAAATGGACATGTGTGTCCAGGAAGAGTGATTGGTAAGCGACTCGGTTTGGCCCATCGTTAATATTTTTTTCCCTAAGAAGTGTGTACTGTATTCTCTTGAGTAAGCATTGGCCTAGCTTGGGTACCTTCAGAACGTTGTTCCAGTATTTGTGATATCTGTTTAAAACGCCTCTCCTTTCTTCTTCTTCGTCTTCTTCTGATTGAGAATCTGTACCATCTTTTGTATCTTCATCTAAGCTCAAGAGAAACAACCACATCCTTCTTTAACCTTCTTTA
>JACBWV010000548.1:0-54087 GCA_013435795.1 Chlamydomonas sp. ICE-L
CCCCTACCCCCTTGCAGTGTTCACCAAGGAGCAAGAGTATATACCTTATTGCACAAGTCCGCTCTTTGACAAAGCTTGAACGCAGTTACAGTGAGAGGACCTGTTGGTCTAGTGGTCCGATGACCAAAACTAGAGCAAAACCCAGCTAAATGTGAGAGTCCTACGCTGTTGGTTTCATAGCTGCGCGTGGTCAAACTAGATCGAAAGTTACAGGTGAGAGGTCCTACCTGTTGGTCCTAGCTGCTGCTTGGTCAAACTAGATCGAAAGTTACAGGTGAGAGGTCCTACCTGTTGGTCCTAGCTGCTGCTTGGTCAAACTAGATCGAAAGTTACAGGTGAGAGGTCCTACCTGTTGGTCCTAGCTGCTGCTTGGTCAAACTTGAAAGCAAGTTACAGGTGAGAGGTTTTTTTTTTTTTCCCCCCCCCCATACCTGTTCGTCCTAGCGACATGCTGGTACAAAAACTTGAAAGCAAGTTACAGGTGAGAGGTCCTACCTGTTTGTCCTAGCTGGTCCATGACCAACTAACGCAAGTTACAGGTGAGAGGTACCTGTTGGTCTTAGTTGCTCCTTGACCAAACTAACGCAAGTTACAACCCAACCTAACCCTAACCAAACCAACCCAAACCAACCCAACCAACCCAAACCAAACCAACCCAAACCAAACCAACCCAAACCAAACCAAACCAAACCAAACCAAACCAAACCAAACCAAACCAAATTAAGCCATACCAAATCAAACCAAATTAAGCCATACCAAATCAAACCAAACCAAACTAACCAACCAAACCAAACCAAACCAAATTAAACCAAACCAAACCAAATCAAACCAAACCAATTACCAAACCCAACCCAACCCAACCCAACCCAACCCAACCCAAACAAACTCCAAACCCAACAACCCAACCCAACCCAACCCAACCCAACCCAACCCAACCCAACCCAACCCAACCCACCAACCCAACCCAACCCAACCCAACGCAACTCAACCCAAACCCAACCCAACCCCAACCCAACCCAACCCAACCCAACTCAACCAAACCAACCACAACCAAACCTAATCCAAACCAAAAACAAACCAACCCCAACCCCAAACAACAGCTCCCCAACCCAACCAACCCAACCCAACCCACCCAAACCAACCCAACCCCAACCAACCCATCCCAACCCAACTCCAACCCCAACCCAACCCAAACCCAACCCACCGAAACCCAACCCAACCACCTCAACCACACATACACGCACATATCCCCCCCCCCACCCCCCCCCTACACCCCAACACCCCCCTCACACCCCACACACCAACACAGGCAGTAGAGCGGCTTGACCTAGAGTATGGAGACCTACTTGAATGCCTCTCTTCTGAACTCTTGTGCCCACACCACACCAACATTACCCCCCACCCCCCCCCCTCCCCCTACCACCCCCAAAACATGAACCCACCACACAAACGACACCACGTTTTTTAAACCTTCAATTGTAGGCAGATAGAGAGGACTTTCACCCGAGACGTATGGAGAACCTACCTGGCCGCCCCCTCCCCACACCCACACCGACACTCACCACCCACAACCCCCCACACCACCCACACACACATCCACACCACACTCAACACGGCACACCAACCCACACACACCCACACCCTCACCACCACACACACACACATCCACACCCACACTCACACGCACACCACCCACACACACCCACACCTCAACACACCCACCCACAACAAATTCACACCCACACTCACACGCCAACACTACACCACCCACACCCACACCCATAGGCAGCCAGAGAGGCGTTCACCCGAAAGTATGAGAGACCTCCCCCACCCCCCCCACCCCACCCACAACCACACGCACACGGCACCCCCCACACCACACCCACCCATACCCACCCAACCCACCCACCCCACACAGGCCCAGCCAGAGAGGCTTTCACCCGAGAGTAGGGAGGACCACTCCCCCAACCACACCCCCACACACACGCACACGCACAACCCCCAACACCACACACCCACCCACACCCACCCACCCACCCACACAGGCAGCCAGAGAGGCTTCACCCGAGATATTGGAGACCTCCCCTACCTCTACCCCCCAACACACACGCACACGCACCCCCCCACACACACACCCACCCACACACCCACACAGGCTAGCCAGAGAGGCTTTCACCCGAGCGTATTGGAGGACTACACGGCCCGCCCCTCCTTCCGAAACTGGTTCTCCCGTGGGCATGGTCAGAGCGGGGCCAGATGGGGGGGCTGCGCCCCGCCCCAGCCCCCTCCTCACCATCAGCCTCCTGCCCACCAGCACTAGCCAGTGGACGGCAGACAAGACCGTGTTCTATACTCCCATTGGGGGCGGATCGTCAATGGCGCCCCACCAGTTCCCGAGCAAACTAAGAACGGTAGGTAGTGTAAAAAAGAAAAAAGAAAAAAGGAAAAAAGCAAAAAAAAGCAACAAAAAAAACTATACTCCCATTGGGGGCGGATCGTCAATGGCTCCACACCAGTTACCAGCAAAACTAAGAAAAGGTAAGAAGGTGTAAAAAGAAAAAGAAAAAAAGAAAAAAAAGAAAAAAGGAAACA
The DNA here is from genome assembly GCA_013435795.1 of Chlamydomonas sp. ICE-L. Lineage (NCBI taxonomy): Eukaryota > Viridiplantae > Chlorophyta > Chlorophyceae > Chlamydomonadales > Chlamydomonadaceae > Chlamydomonas > Chlamydomonas sp. ICE-L. The sequence continues at coordinate 2,593 of JACBWV010000548.1, forward strand.
CTCCACACCATTTTTTTTTGAAGAGCAAAATAAGAACGGTAAGACGAGGAGTGTGTGGTGGTTTGTGGTGTGGTGTGTGGTGTGTGTTTGTGTAGTGTGGGGGGGGGGGGGGGGGGGAGGGGGGGGAGGGATGAGTCTGTGTGTGTGGGTAAAGAAGAGGGTCGTGGGGGGTTATGTGTGGTGTGTTGGGGGGGGGGGGCGGGGGGGGGTTGATGTGTGGTGTGTGTGGATGGGGGGGGAAGGGGGGAGGTGGGGGTAAGCAGAGGTGGGGTGGGCGGGTTTGTGTGTGTGTGTGGAGTTGCGGGTGGGGCTATGTGCCTGTATTCGGTGGTGCGTGTGTGGTTGGGGATGGTAGGTGGTGGTGGTGCGTGTATAAAGGCCTCCTGACCCACCAGCCACTAGACAGTAGGACGGCAGACATGAGGGCCGGCTCCAAGCAAGCGGGGGGCTGCCGCCCCGCCCCACCCCCTAACTCACCATCAGCCCTCTGCACCCCCACCCAGCCACTAGACAGTGGACGGCAGACAAGACCGTGTTCTATACTCCCATTGGGGGTGGATCGTCTATGGCCCCCCACCCCAAGCACTCGTCTATGGCCCCCCACCAGTTCCCAAGCAAGCTAAGACCAGTAAGAAGAGGGTTATTGTTGGGGGTGTCAAGGTGGTGACGGTGGTGGTGGTGGTGCAGACAAGACCGTGTTCTATACTCCCATTGGGGGCGGATCGTTTATGGCCCCCCACCAGTTCCAAGCAGCTAAGAACCGGTCAGGGAGTATACCTCCCCCCAGCCCCCCCACACACACACACACACCACACACACACATCCCCCCCCCCACCCAGCCACACACATACACACACACACATACACACACACACACACACACACACACAAACCCCACCATTCATTGAACAATTAGGCAGGGATTGGATAAACTTTACCCTCCTTTTTGTTACCCACGTCTTTTTTGACTCCCGCTTTTGTTTACCCCCACCTTTGTGACCTCTCCCTATAACACCCCCCCTCAACCTTTTTCAATGTTGTTATTTTTTACCCCACCCCCAGGATTTTTTTACTTTGTTCCCACCCTCTATATAATTTACTCCTCCTTATTTTTTTTCACTTCTTCACCCCACAAAGAGGGTGACCACCGTCGACCAAGGGGCCATGATTTTGGAACGAATCGCACGCATGGCCCCTGGGTCCCATGGCTTGGAAGCTATGGAGAAGGTGGAGGAAGCTGGTAGGAAGGTGGAGGGAGCTGGTAGGAAGGTGGATGAAGCTGGTGAGAAGCTGGAGGAAGGCGAGGGCGAGGAGCACCATGCTGCGTCGTTTGTGAATAGAGTGGCGTTCAGCCCTAGCAATGAGTTTGCTGCGCATATAAATCGGTTGGCTAAGCAAATGAAAACGACGCCGGCGGTGATTTTGGACCTACTGAACCAGGAGGTGGGTGGTGCTGCTGCTGGTGCTGCTATCTCTGTGTGTGTGTGATGGTGGGGTGGGGTGCGGGGGGGTGTGGGGTGGGGGGGGCAGTTCAGCCCTATCGATGAGTGGTGGTGGTGGTGGTGAATTGGTTGGCAAAGCAAATGAAAAGGATGCCGGCAGTGATATTGGACCTACTGAACCAGGGGTGGTGGCTCGCGGGTGCTGCTGCTAGATTGCTGCTATCTGTGGTGGGTGTCCGGGTGTGTGTCGGTGTTTTTTTTTTTTTTTTTTTTTTTTTTTTTTTTTTTTTTTTTTTTTCTCGGGGGGGGGGGGGGTGGGGGATGTGGGGGGGAGGGGGGCGGCGGGGTGGTGGCAGGGGCCCAGCGCAGGTCAGACCTATCGATGAGTGGTGGGTGCGCGGTGGTGAATCGAGTTGGCTAAGCAATATGAAAACGACGCCGCGCGGTGATATTGGAACCTACTGAACCGGGAGGGGGTGGTGCTGTGATGGTGCCTAGCTATCTCTGTGCCTGTGTGTGTGTGTGTATGTGTGGCGGGGGGGGGCGGGGGGGGGGGCGGGGTGGGGGGGGCAGTTCAGCCCTTCGATGAGTGCGTGGTGGAGCTGGTGAAATTGGCTGGCTAAGCAATGAATACGTCGCAGGCTGGGGATATTGGACCAAAGGAACCAGGAGAGTGGGTGGTATGCTGCGGCCGTGGTGCTGGTGCGTGCTGCTTATATAGGTGGAAGGGGTGTGATGTCGAGTGGGGTGCGTGCTGTAGGGTAAAGAGAGGAGCGGAGGGTGCAGCCACAAAAAAAAAAACGAACAAAAAAAACAAAAAAAAAAAAAAAACAAAAAAACAAAAAAAAACCTGCGTTTATCTGAAAAAACAAAACAAAAACAAATAAACACAAACCCCCTCAAACCCAAAAAACAAATAAAAAAAAAACAAAAACAAACACAAACTCCAACCCACAAACCACCCAACAACAACCGAGACCGCCCCCCCCCCCCCATAGCAATGGTTTGCGTTCCCTATATTAACTAGCGATGGCCTAAGCAAACGCAAACAATGCACGGCCACACAAAGACAAACAACCAACCAACCAACCAATACGACAAGACAACAACCCAACCACCGACCAACAAAAAAACCAACCAAACAAAACAAACAAACAAACCACAAACAAACAAACAAACAAACAAACAAGCAACCAAGCAAGCAACACAACCAACCAACAACAAGCCAACCACCAACCAACCAGCAACAACCACACCAACCAACAACCAACAACCAACCAACCACCCACCATAGCTAGAGACGATGGCCGAAGAATCACACCTAACTGGAGACAGCGAGGGCTGCGATACAAGCAGTACTGCTGAATCTGATGGCGGGGGAAGTGAATCTAGCCATCTCATCCAACCAACCAACCAACCAACCAACCAACCAACCAACCAAACAACCAACCAAACAACCAAACAGCCAACCAAACAACCATAGGTAGAGACGATGGACGATGAATCACACCTAACTGGAGACAGCGAGGGCTGCGGTACAAGCAGTACTGCTGAGTCCGATGGCGGGGGAAGTGAATCTAGCCCACACCGTAATCTGAGGCGAACGATAACGGCAAAAACAACTTTTGGCGATGGAAGCTTGGCAGTGCAATATGTCGACCTTGATGAGGATGATGAAGATGAGGATGCTAAGGTGAATATATATACATATATCACATCCATTCACACATATACACATGCACATAAACACATCGCATCCATATGGCGAATGTTGACGGCAAAAACAACTTTTGGCGATGGAAGCTTGGCAGTGCAATATGTCGACCTTGATGAGGATGATGATGATGAGGGGCTGCTAAGGTGAATTATATAACATATATCATCCATTCACAATATACCACCCACATATTACACATGCACATAAAACATCTCCATCCAGTACGGCTAACGATGACGGCAAAAACAACTTTTGGCGATGGAAGCTTGGCTGTGCAATATGTCGACCTTGATGAGGATGATGATGATGATGATGATGATGATGATGCTAAGGTGAATATATATACATATATCACATCCACTCACACATATACACACTCACATGTACACATGCACATAAACACATCGCATCCATACGGCGAATGTTGACGGCAAAAACAATTTTTGGCGATGGAAGCTTGGCTGTGCAATATGTCGACCTTGATGAGGATGATGATGATGATGATGATGATGATGATGATGATGCTAAGGTGAATATATATACATGTATCACATCCATTCACACATATACACACTCACATATACACATGACACATCACCACATCGCATCCATACGGGAGAATTGTTGACGCAAAAACACTTTGGCGCTGGAAGCTTGCTGCGGCCTCGTCGCCCTTTGATCGGCTATGCTGCTGATGCTCGTTGCCTCTCAGAGAGCGCGAGAGAGAAGGCAAGCTAGGCACGCACAGACGGACAAACAACACACAGGGACACACAGAGACACATAGAGAACAGACAATCAGACACACAGCACACACCTACACACAGAGACACAAGAGACAAAGACACACAACAAGAGACACCAGAGACACAGACTACACAGACACACATAACACAGACACACAGATAAAACAGCTACACATACCACACCCAGATACCCATATTCACACACACACCAGAGAGACACACATACACAACAGAGCACACAGAGACGCAGACACCACATAGTGCACAGAGACGCAGACACACAGAGACACAGAGACCACACAGAGACACACAGGAGACACAGAGACACAGACACACAGAGACGGGACAGACACACACAGACAAACACACGAGACACACAGACACACAGAGACACCAGAGACCCAGCACACACAGAACACCACAGAGACACATGACCACACAGAGACACAGGAGACACCGAGACACCAGACACGACAGACGACACAGAGACACAGACACTACAGAGACACAGCAGCGACACAGACACACAGACAAACAGAGACACAACGATGGAGACACAGAGACACACAGAGGACGGAGCCTAAAGACACACAGAGACCACAGACACACAGAGACACAGAGACACAGACACACAGGAGACACAGAGACACGGAACACACTAGAGACACAACAGGACCACACAGAGACACAAGAACACAAGACACAGGAGACACACATGAAAATCGAGACACAGAGACCAACAAGAGACACAGAGGACACACAGACACACAGAGACACAGAGACACAGCCAACAGAGAAGAAAGACACACAGAGACAGAGACCCACAGGACACACAGACACACAGAGACACAGACAACCACAGAGACACACGACACACAGAGACACAGAGGACACGACACACAGAGACTACACAGAGACAAGAGACACAGACACACAGAAGACCACAGAACACAGAGAACAAGAGGACACAGACACAAAGAGACACAGAGCCACAGACCACACAGAGACACAGACACACAGAGACACAAGACACAGAGACACAGAGACGAACAACACACATAGACACATAACACTATCTACACAGATACACATAAACAGATACCAACATAACACATGACACAAGATACACACAGTACACATATAAACATACACACATATACACAACGATAAAGAGGACACAAAGAGTAAACCACATAGACAACAGTACACAAAACTTACACATACACACATAGACACAATACACATGTACACTATACACACATGATATAAGGCATATACACATATCATTACACACATATAAGCATACATGTATACATATACACATATACACATATACACATATACATACACACACATATAAGCATACACTTATACATACACACACATATAAGCATACCCTTATACATACACACACATATAAGCATACACGTATACATAAAAACACATATACACATCGCAACCATACAACGAAGGTTGATTGCAAAAACTGCTATTGGGATGGAAGCTTGGCTGGGCAATATGTTGACACAGACACACCCACCCACCCACCTACAACCACCACACTCACACACCCACACACCCACACACCTACCACCACCACACTCACACACCCACACACCCACACACCTACAACCACCACACTCACACACCTACAACCACCACACTCACACACCCACACACCAACCCACCGACAACCACCACACTCACACACCCACACACCCACACACCCACCTACAACCACCACACTCACACACCCACACACCTACCACCACCACATTCACACACCTCGCAAACCACCACACTTACACACCCACACACCCACACACCCACCCACCTACAACCACCACACTCACACACTACCAACCACCACACTCACCCACCACCACACCCACCCAACCACTACAACCACCACACTCACACACATACGACCACCACACTACAACCCACACCACCCACCCACCAACCCACGTACAACCAACCACACTAACACACCCACACACCACACACCACACCTCAAACACCCACACTCACACACCTACTACCACCACACTCACACACCCACACACCCACACACCCACCTACAACCACCACACTCACACACCTACAACCACCACACTCACACACCAAGACACCCACTCACCCACCTACAACCACCAAACTCACACACCCACAACCACCACACTCACACACCTGCACACCCACACACCTACCTACAGCCACCACACTCACACACCTACAACCACCACACTCACACACCCACACAAACACACACCCACCTACAACCACCACACTCACACACCTACAACCACCACACTCTCACACACCAAGACACCCACTCACCCACCTACAGACCACCAAACTCACACACCACAAACACCACACTCACACACCTGTCACACCCACACGACCGACCGACAGCCCACCACACGCACACCACGACAAATCCACCACCCGAACACACCCACACACCCACACACCCACAGACAACCAACCACACGCACACACCGACACCACCACACGCACACAACCCCACACACCCACTCGACAACCACCACAAGACACGACAACGACAAGCCAACACCGCAACACACCCACCCACCCACCACGGACAACCACCACACGCACATCACCCACACACCCACCCACCGACAACCACAGGAGAACGCACACACCCGACACCCACACCCACCGACACACCATGAACGCACACGCCCACCACGGCACAGCACCGACAACCACCACACGGAAACCACCCAGCACACCCCACCGACAACCACCACTAGCACACATCCGACAACCACCACACGCACCCACCCTACCACCCACCATCCGCAGCCGACCCACCCACCCACGACAACCACCACACGCAAAGCACCGACAACCACCACACGCACACACCGGCATACCACCAACACGCACCACACCAGACAAACCACCACAAGGCACCACACCGAAAACCAGCAACACGGCACACACGAGACACAACCACCACACGCACCACCCACACACCCACCCACACACCGACGAACGCAGCACACGCAACACCGACGACCACCACACGCACACACCCACACACCCACAACACCCACCGACAACACCACACGCACACACCAACAACACCACACGCACCCAACCCACACACCACCACACCACACACCACCGACAACCACCATCACGCGACACACCGACAACCCACACGGCACACAGCCTCACACAGCCCACACACCGCACAGACAACCAACACACGCGAGGACACCGAAAACCACAACACGCACACACCCACACACCACACACCCACCGACAACCCCCACACGCACACACCGACAACACACACGCACACACCGACAACCACCACACGCACACAACCGAGAACCACCACACGCCACACACCGGACAACCACCACACGCACAAACCGACAACCACCACACGCACACACCGGACAAAACCACCACACGACACCCGACAACCACCACAAGCGGGCACCCCCTCCACACACCCAACCACCAACAAACCACCACACGGCACACACCACACACCAACCCCACACCACACAACCAGCACACGCACACACCCACGACACACCACACCATCCACGAAAACCTACCACAGCACCCACGCCACCCACCCACCCACGCACACCGACCCACCCACCGACAACCATCACAAGCACACATCCGAGACGCCCTCCCACGCTACACCCACCCACGCACCGACAACCACCACAAGCACACACCCACCCACCCACGTCACACCCACGCCCACCCACCGACAACCACCCACACGCAGACCACCCACCCGGCCCACCCACACCCCGGCCCAACCGAAAAGAACCACACGCACACAACCACCTCATCCACGCACACCCAGCCACACACCTACAACACACACTCCACACCCACCCAACCACCGAAACCACCACACGCATCCCCACCCTCCCACCCCCCCTTCCACCTAAAGCACCACCACACTCACACCCCACCTCCACTCACACCCATCCACCCACCTACAACAACAACACTCACCCACCCCACCCACCCACCCACTCACACCTACCCCCCACCGCAACCACCCAACTCACCACCCACCACCCACTCACACACACCACCACCAACTACAACCACCACACTCACACACCCACCCCACCCACTCACAACCCACCCACCCACACTACACCACCAACTCATCCACCCACCCTCCAACCACCTAAAGCACCACACTCACACACCCACCCATCCACTCACACCCATCCACCCACCTACAACCACCACCTCACACACACACCCACCACCTACAACCACCACACTCATCCACCCACCCTCCGACCCACCCACCCACCATAAAAGCACCACACTCAACACAACCACCCAATCCACTCAGCAACCATCCACCCACCCTACAACCACCACACTCACACACCCACCCACCCACCCACCTACAACCACCACACTCAGCCACCACTCCGCCCACCCACCACACCCCACGAAAAGCACCACACGCACACACACACCCAGCCACGCACCACCCAGCCACCCAGAAAACCACCACACGCACCCACCCACCCACACACCCACCCACCGACCCACCACCCACCACCCACCACCCCTTCCGACAACCACCACAAAGCATGCCAGCCCACCCGCCCACCCACCCCAGCCCACCGAAAAAAAGCACCACACGCACACACCCAACCAGCCACGCACACCCAGCCACCCACCGACAACCACCACACGCACCCAACCACCCACCCACCACCCACCCACTCACCGACCCACCCACCAAACGACAACCGATCCCACACGCAGCACCCACCCGCCACCCACCCACCCACCTAAAAGCGCACCACACTCACCACCCACCCACCCAATCCACTCACACCCATCACCCACCACAACCAAACACTCACCCACCCACCCAGGTTCTATCCCACCCCGTCACTTTGTCTATGGAAGGAGGAGGGAGGAGCACCTCCCAACATTCAAATAATAAAGATGTAAAAAAACCAATAAAAAACATTAAAAACAATAGAAACTCAACACAACCCAATGTAAAAAAAACCAATATAAAAAAATCAATATAAAAACAACAATATAAAAAAACAATATAAAAAAAACAATATAAAAAAATCAGAACCCAATACAACCCAATATATAAAAAAAAACGATAAACAAATATATACAAAAACTCCCACCCACCCACCCACCCACCCAGCCCCCTCAACATGTGGATATCAGCAAAGGGCGTGTAGTAGGGGGCAATGTTCTATCCCACCCCGTCACTGTGTCCATGGAAGGAGGAGGGAGGAGCAGCTCCCCGCATGCTAATAACGTCTACTTCCTGATGGGGCGTCGAGGCTGCCTGGTTGATGGCCCACCCAGCCCCATGCCAGGCCGGACGAAACTAAAGAGAAATGGACAGGTGAGCTGTGGAGTGGGTGGGTGGGTGGTCAGTGGGTGTGTGTGGGGTGTGTGTGTGTGGGGGGGGGGGGGGGGGGGGGGGTCGGTGTGTGTGTGGGTCTGTTTGTGTGAGTGGCGGTGTCGGTTTCATGATGGGGCGTCGAGGCTGCCTGGTTGATGGCCCACCCAGCCCCGTGCCGGGCCAGACAAAACTAAAGAGAAATGGACAGGTGAGGTGTGGAGTGGGTGGGTGGTGGGTGGGGTAAGATTGTGTGTGTGCCTGTGTTTGTGTATATGGTGTGTGTGTGTGTGGGTGTGGGGGGGGGGGGGGGGGTATACTTTCTGATGGGGTGTCAAGGCTGCTGTGTTGATGGTCCACCCATCCCCGTGCCGGGCCTGACAAAACTAAAGAGAAATGGACAGGTGAGGTGTGTGGAATGGTTACTTGGCATGTTTTGGGTGGGTATGGGGGTGTGGGTTGGAGTGTGTGTGTGTAGGGGGTGGGGTGGGGTGGGGGGCGGAGATGGTTTGTTTGTGGGTGGGTGGGTGGGTGGGTGAGGGTATGTGTGGGGTTGTGTGTATTTCTACTTTCTTGGTTGTAGGTGTGGATGTGGATGCAATCGCGGGTGTTTGGGTGTCTATGTGTTACTGGGCTGTGTGTCAGGGTGTGTCGATGTGGCTGGGTGGGTGGGTGGGGTGGGGTGGGGTGGGGTATGTGGAAGGTTCGGATGGGTGTGGTTCACCACCACCACCACAATCAACATCACCACCACCACCACCACCAGCACTTGCTACGCAGTCCTTACCCCCTGGAGATAAAGAGCAGCCCCCCCCCTCCCTACTCCCCGCTCCCCGCTCCCCCTGCCACCACCACCACCCATCTCCCCCTTACCCCCCGGGAGAAAAAGAGCAGTTCCCCCCCCCTCATACTCCCGCTCCCCCGCCACCACACCACCCATCGCCCCTCACCCCCGGGAGAAAAAGTAGCCAGCCCCCCCCTCCCTAATCCCCGCTCCACCGCCCACCACCAACCCCCATCTCCCCTCACCACCCGCCGTCGAGAGAAAAAGAGCACAGTCCCACCCCCCTCCCTTACTACCCGCCTCCCCTGCACACCACCACCACCCATCGCCCCCTCACCCCCGCGCCGAGGAAATCAGCAGTAACCCCACTCCAAGACCACCACCACCCACCACCCATCTCCCCCCTCCCGCCCCCTACTAATGCAAACCTAACCTGTTTTTTCTACTATGACATTCCTCAACCTAGGATAAATAGAGCCAGTCTCCCCGCACCCCCCCCCCCCCCCCCCCCTGCCCCTGTCCCCAACCCTTACCCCCCGTCCGCCCCCTACCCCCCACCCCCTCTCCAGCCCCCGCCCGCTCCCCCCTTTCGCCAACCTAAACTCACATTTACCAGCCACCAACACTTGATATGCATTTCTTGCCACCAGGATAAATAGAGCAGGCACCCCCCCACCCACCCCCACCCACCCACCCCCCACCCCCTCATGCAAACTAAACTAAACCATAAACCCCCCCACCCCACCCCCACCCCCACCCCCTCATGCCAAACTAAACCATAAACCCCCCACCCCACCCCCACCCCTTCTCATGCCAAACTAAACTCACATTTACCACCACCACCTGCAGTCCTTACCCCCCGGAGAAATAGAGCCCCCCCACCCCCACCCCTTCTCATGGCAAACTAAACTCACATTTACCACCACCACCTGCAGTCCTTAACCCCAGGAAAATAGAGCAGGCCCCCCCCCCACCCACCCCCCACTCCCACCCCCTCTCACGCCAAACTAAACTCACATTTACCACCACTGACACCACCAATACCACCAACACCTGCAGTCCTACCCCCTGGAGAAATAAAGCAGGCCCCCCCCCCACCCACCCACAACCCCACCCACACCCGCTCTCGCGCCAAACTAAAGTCACATTTACCATCACTAACACCACCAACACCACCAACACCTGCAGTCCTTACCCCCGGGAGAAATAGAGCCCCCCCACCCCCACCCCCACCCCCTCACATGCCAAACTAAACTCACATTTACCACCACCACCTGCAGTCCTTACCCCCGGGAGAAATAGAGCCCCCCCCATCCCCACCCCCACCCCCTCTCATGCCAAACTAAACTCACATTTACCACCACCACCTGCAGTCCTTACCCCCGGGAGAAATAGAGCAGACGCACCGAGTAGAGAGGGCAACTCAGATCGTGGCTCATCAGAAAGATAGGAAGGTGAGTTGGTTGGTTGGTTGGTTAGTTGGTTGCTTGGTTAGTTGGTTGCTTGCTTGCTTGGTTGGGAAAAGTGTGTAGATGGTAGTAGAGAGGGCGACTCAGATCGTGGCTCATCAGAAAGATAGGAAGGTGAGTTGGTTGGTTGGTTGGTTGGTTGGTTGCTTGGTTGCTTGCTTGCTTGGTTGGGAAAAGTGTGTAGATGGTAGTAGAGAGGGCGACTCAGATCGTGGCTCATCAGAAAGATAGGAAGGTGAGTTGGTTGGTTGGTTGGTTGGTTGGTTGGTTGCTTGGTTGGGAAAAGTGTGTAGATGGTAGTAGAGAGGGCGACTCAGATCGTGGCTCATCAGAAAGATAGGAAGGTGAGTTGGTTGGTTGGTTGGTTGGTTGGTTGGTTGGTTGGTTGGTTGGTTGCTTGGTTGGGAAAAGTGTGTAGATGGTAGTAGAGAGGGCGACTCAGATCGTGGCTCATCAGAAAGATAGGAAGGTGAGTTGGTTGGTTGGTTGGTTGGTTGGTTGCTTGGTTGCTTGGTTGCTTGCTTGCTTGGTTGGGAAAAGTGTGTAGATGGTAGTAGAGTTGAGATGGTGGTAGTGGTTGGACGGGTGGTGTGATGGTGGTAGTTGGATGGTTGGATGGGAAAAGTGTGTAGATGGTAGTAGAGAGGGCGACTCAGATAGTTGCTCATCAGAAAGATGGGAAGGTAGGTTGGTTGGTCGGTTGGTAGGGAAAAGATGTGCATGCATGCATGCATGAATGCATGCGTGCGTGCAAAAAACAAAAAGTTGGTACTACTATACAGAGCTTGCCACCCCTGTCAGTGATAGACAATGGTCTAGTGGCAGACCAGATCGCTTAAGAATGAAGAGTCGGGGGTTCGATTCCCCCTTCGGTCACTCTTAGCGTTGCAGGTCGTTGTCAACCGCGATGGTAGCTTGTCCAGTTGAGGTAGGAGACCGCTCCCCACCCGCGTACGACGGGCTCCCTTATAGCAATTCAGGGGATGATTTGGGAAGCACACTTTGTACTTCGGACTTGGTTCTCAGAATCTCAGGCCAATTATCGAGAATTCTCGCGAGAATTCTCAGATTTCCAGGCCAAATTCTCGATTTCATGTACGAAGTCCGGGTTCTTCAGAAACCTTGAACCCAAATCATCCGCTGAATGGCTATAACACAAAGAAAGATTACAAGGGGCTCATGTCCTAGCAGTGAAACAACACCGCCCTAAAGTTGGACTCGAGAAACCACCCGCCGTCTTCCGGCAGCGGGGCTCGAACTCCGGTCACCGAAGCCTTAATGACCGGGTCTGGACCCAGAGATTACAAGGGGGTTAATCGTGGTGATATCCGTGAAATCTTAACTTCTTCAAATCTTCAATTTTCCCAAGAACGCCGGTCAAATTTGCCAGTTAATCTGACTGGCCTGAAATCTTAGCGACTCGTGCTCGATTCCTCTTGGAGGGCACTTTTTCTTGTAAGTATCTCAGGGTTGCGGACTGTGGACGCGGCGTTTTCATATGTCGTTTCCCTCCTGTCCTGTGGACTCAAGCCTTAATGACCGGGTCTGTACCATACCGCCCTCCAGACTGGGCATGGAGCTCACTCACGTTTAAGTTCCCAGTTCTGATGACAGGGACCACGCCCCACCAGGCGTTATCATGATCTTGTATACAGGACCACTCATGGCGTTGCTCAGCATATACTTACCTGACGGGAAGATAACCATGATCACTAAGGTGGTTTCTTGGTAGTCGTGGTCCACCTTGCACTCTGTGGAATACCTCTGCCGCAGGCCTCTAAATGGGGTACTGCACCGTTTAATTTTTGCCTGGCCGAGGATCGCGCAATGCGCGCCTCGGCACCCTTTTTCAGCCTCTTAAGCGATTACAATGGTCTAGTGGTAGACCAGATTGCTAAAGAATGAAGAGTCGGGGGTTCGACTCCCCCTTCGGTCGCTCTTGGCGTTGCAGGTCGTCGTCAACCGCGATGGTAGCTTGTCCAGTTGAGGTAGGAGACCGCTCCCCACCCACGTACGACGGGCTCCCTTAACACCACGCCCCACCAGGCGTTATCATTACTTTTTGCTCAGCAGAAAGATAAGAAGGTGGGTTTGTTGAGAAGTTGGTTGGTTGGTTGGTCGGTCGGTTGGTTGGTAGGGAAAAGATGTGCATACATGCATGCATGCGTGCAAAAACCCAAAAGTTGAAAACTAAAATAAATAGTGGGTAGATTGTAAAAATAATAAAATAATAAAATAATAAAACTAATACGAACAGTGTGTAGATTGTAAAAATAATAAAATAATAAAACTAATATGAACAGTGTGTAGATTGTAAAAATAATAAAATAATAAAATAATAAAACTAATATGAACAGTGTGTAGATTGTAAAAATAATAAAATAATAAATAATAAAACTAATATGAACAGTGTGTAGATTGTAAAATAATAAAATAATAAAATAATAAAATAATAAAACTAATATGAACAGTGTGTAGATTGTAAAAATAATAAAATAATAAAATAATAAAACTAATATGAACAGTGTGTAAATTGTAAAAATAATAAAATAATAAAATAATAAAACTAATATGAACAGTGTGTAGATTGTAAAAATAATAAAATAATAAAACTAATATGAACAGTATGTAGATTGTAAAAAGGACTACTCAGATCGTTGCTCAGCAGAAAGATAGGAAGGTGAGTTGGTTGCTTGCTTGCTCAGTTGATTGGTTACTTGGTTGGTTTGGAAATGTGGGTGAGGAGGGTGGGTTGGGTTGGGAAATTTGGGTGGGATATGTGGGTTGGTTGGGTGGTTTGTTTTTTTGGAACTGTGGGTGGACATGAGGTTTGTGGGTGGGTTGGTTCGGAAATTGATGAGGATGTTTGTTGTTGGGAAATTTGGGTTGGATGAGTTGGTTTTTGCTTGTTGGTTGGGAAATGTGGGGGATTGATGTGGGTGGGTGGTTGGTTTGGTTGGTTGGGAACTGTGGTTGGAATGAAGGTGGTGGGTTGTGTTTTTGTGTCAAACTGTGGGTGTAGTTGGTTGGTTTGGTTGGGAAATGTGGGTGTGGAATGAGGTGGTTGGGCTGTTTTTGGGCAATGTGGTGGTAATGAGTGGGTGGGTTGGTGGGTGGTTTGGTTTTGGTAACTGTGGTTGGAATGGATGTGTGTGGTGTTTGTTTTTTTGGTTGGGAAAGTGGGTGACTTTTTTTTTTTGTTAGAAATTTGGTTTTTATTATTTTTTTTGGTTTGTGTTTGGTTTGTAAATTTTTTTTGTTCTTCGTTTTGTGTTTTGTTGGGAAAATTGGTATAGATTGTTGTAGAAAGGGCAAGTCAGATGTTTGCTCAGCAGAAAATAGGAAGGTGGGTTGGTTGAGAAGTGGTTGGTTGGTGGGTTGGTTGCTTGGTTGGTTGAGACGTGGTTGCTTGGGAAATGGGGTTGAGGTGATAAGGTAATGATAACGCCTGGTGGGGCGTGGTATTAAGGGAACCGTCGTACGCGGGTAGAGAGCGGTCTTCTACCTCAACTGGACAGGTTCCCTTAATACCACGCCCCACCAGGCGTTATCATTACCTTATCATCTCAACCCCATTTCCCAAGCAACCACGTCTCAACCAACCAACCCACCAACCAACCCACCCGGCGTTACCATTACCTTTTTTAACCCGTGTGTAGATTGTTGTAGGGAGGGCGACTCAGATAATTGCCCAGCAGAAAGGCAGAACGGTGGGTTGGTAAAGAAGTGGTTGGTTGGTTGGTTGGTTGGTTGGTTGGTAAACGTGGGTGAGATACCCGTGTGTAGATTGTTGTAGGGAGGGCGACTCTGATAATTGCCCAGCAGAAAGGCAGAACGGTGGGTTGGTAAAGAAGTGGTTGGTTGGTTGGTTGGTAAACGTGGGTGAGATACCCGTGTGTAGATTGTTGTAGGGAGGGCGACTCTGATAATTGCCCAGCAGAAAGGCAGAACGGTGGGTTGGTAAAGAAGATGGTCTGTTTGTTGGTTTGTAACGTTGTGTGAATATGAACCCGTTTTTAGATTGTTGTAAATGTAGGGCCTACTCAGATAATTGCCCAGCCAAAAAGGACAGAACGGTGGTTGGTAAGAGAAGTTTTGTTGGTTGGTTGGTTTTTTGTGTTGGGAACGTGGGTGAGATACCCTTGTGTGGATTGTTTGTTATTTATTGCGCCTCTGATAATTGCCCAGCAGAAAGGCAGAACGGTGGGTTGGTAAAGAAGTGGTTGGTTGGTTGGTTGGTAAACGTGGTGAGATACCCTGTGTATATTGTTGTAGGATGAGCGACTCGATAATGCCCCGCAGAACGCAGAACGTTGGGTTGTGTAAAGAAGTGGTTGGTTGGGTTGGTCTGTTGGGGTAACGTGGGTTGAGATACCCTGGTGGTAAATATTTGTTGTATGAGGGCGACCTTGATAATTGCCCAGCAGAAGTCAGAAACGGTGGGTTGGTTAAAGAAGTTGTGGTTGTTTTGGTTGTTAAACGTGGTGAGATACCCGTGTGTTAGATTGTTGGTCTGGTTTTGTAGGTGAGGGCGCTCTAATAAATTGCCCAGCATAAAGGCGAACGGGGGGGTTGGTACCGAAGTGGTTGGTTGTTGGTTGGTTTGGTAACGTGGGTGATATACCCGTGTTTAATGTTGTAGGGAGGGCGACTCTGATAATTCCAGCCGAAAGAGGCAGAACGTGGGTTGTCCAGATGGTTGGTGGTTGGTTGTGTGTTGGTAAACGTGGGTGATATACCCAGTTGTAGATTGGTGTACGGAGGCGACTCAGATAATTGCCCACAGAACGGCGTACCGGTGGGTTGGTAAAGAGTGGTTGGTTGGTTGGTTGTTGGGTGGTAACTGTGGTGAGCATATGTGTGTTGGTTGGTTGGGTTTGGTTGTTCCTGTGGGGCGCTGCTGTGGGTGGGTTGGTTGGTTGGTTGTGTGGTCCCTAGTGGGTTTGCGCTTCGGTGGTGGGTGGCGTCGCTGGGGTTGGTTGCTTTGGTTTTTGGTTGGTTTTTTGTGTTTGTTGGTTTTGGTTGGTCCCTGTGGGTGCGCTGCTGTGTGTGGTTTGGTTGGTTGTGGTTGGTCCCTGTGTGTGGTGCGCTGCGTGGGGTGGGTGGCTGGTTAGGTTCTTTTTGGTTCGTTGGTGTTGGTAAATGGTTGAGATGAGTGGGTGGGTGTAGCTGGGGGGTGGGAGTAGGAGTGGTGGTCGATTGTAATTGGAGATGTGGATTGTAGTTGTACCCCCCACCCCCCGCTCGCCCCCACCCCCACCACAGACAACCCTAACCACCACCAGCCACCAGCCACCACCACACACACACAAATGCACTCACGCACCACTCACCACCGATGCCTCCCAACAGAAACCGGTCACCCACTACACCTACCACTCCACTTACCATCAAAACCGATCCCCATATACCAGAATCGGCCATAATGTCCGTCTCACATATTTCCGTCAGCAAATATTAGGGCGCACAAAACATCCCACCACCCACCCCTCCACCCTCCACCCCCACCACCGTAACACCACCCACCGACCCCCCCTATTCCAACTCCACCACCCACCCTAACACCACCCACAGCACCCCCCCCTCCACCTCCCCCACCTAACAGGACACCACCCACCACCCACCCCTCACCTCCACCGACCTAACCCCTCACACCACCCACCACCCCCACCACCCCTCCCCTCACCTCACACCACCCACACCCCACCCCCCCCCACCACCCCACCCCTCCACCTCCACCAACCTCACCACCTACCGACCACCAACACACCCACCCCTCCACCAACCACACCCATACCCCTCCACCACCCCCCCTCCACCTCCATCACCCACCACCACCACCCACCACCACCCCTCCGCCTCCACCACCCACCACCTACCACGCACCCCCCCGCTCCCACCTCCACCACCCCCTAAGCCTACCCCCCTCCACCTCCACCACCCACCCTTCCAACCTACCCACCCACCGGACCCTTCCACCTCACCACCACCCACCCCTCCCCCTCCACGCTCACCCTTCCCACCTCACCAACCCACTCCCTCCACCCTCCCCTACCCACCCGCGGTCCCAACCACCTAAGACCTACTGACCCACCCCTCCACCGGCTATCCACCACTCCACCCCTCCCCCTCGACTCAACCCCCCATCCACCTCCACCCAACCCCACCCCTCCACCTCCACGTACACATCCTCCCTTCCCACCCACCACCCACCGCACGCCCCTACCCCCCCTCCACCACCCACCCGCTACACCTCTCCACCACACTCCCACCCCTTCCCACCTCCACCACCCACTCCCTACCATCACCTTGACCACCGCCTACATACCTACCATCATCACCTCACCTGCATTCCAACCACCCACCCCTTACACCCTCACACCACTCCCACCCTAACCTACACACCTCCAAAACACAACACAACCACCCCTCCACCACCACCTCCACCCTTCCACCACCACACCCCCACCCTCCACCACCACCCGACCTCATCCCTCATCCTTTCCGCCACCCCCCCTCCACACAATCAACAACCACCCACCCACTCCACCACCACCACCCCCCCCTCCACCTCCACCACCCCACCTCCTCTCACCCACCACCCACCCTTCCACACCACCCCCCCACCCCTCCCCCTCCACCACCCACCCCTCTACCTCCACCACCCCCCCCAACCACCACCCACCCCTCCCCCTCCACCACCCACCTCCACCTCCCCCCCCCACCCCTCACCCTCTCCACCACCCCACCCCTCACCACCCCCACCCCTCCCCCACCACCATCACTACCTACCTTACCCCACCCCTCTCCACCTCCACTCCACCCACCACCCCTCCCCCACTCCCCCCCCCCCTACACCTCCCCACCACCCCCACCCCCCCCCTCCACCTCACCACCCCCCCCCTCCCCCCTCCCCGCACCCACCCTTCCACCTCCACTCAACCACCCCCCTCCCCAATCCACCACACCCCCCTCTACCACCCCCCCCCCACCACCTCATCGTCCCTCCAACTCCCCAACCACCCCCCCTTTCCTCCCCACCACCACCTCCTCCCCCCACCCCCCACCCCATACCACCACCACCTATCATCCCCCCCGTACCTCCGCCCCTCCCACCCACCCTCACCCTCGCTCCACCCCTCCCCCTCCACCAACCCATCGCAGCCCCTCCACCAATCCCATCTACCCCCAACACCACCACCACACAACCCACTAACCACCATCACCCACCGCACCCCCATCCACAAAATCATACCACCACACCTCAAATCACCGCCACCAGCATCCACTCACCATTACATCACCCACCAACCACTACCTACCTTTCTCATACCCCCACCAACCTTTTACTCCCACCCACACCCCCCACCCCCCCACCACCCACGCACCACTTCCTCTCCCCCCACACTCGTTCTACACCCCACCATACCACCCCACACACCCCCACAACCAGCCCACTACCCCAACAACCCACCACCCACCACGATTCGCCGTGCTATCCTCTCCCACACAAAACCGGTTCAAAACACAACACGCCACCCCCAACACCACCCACCCACCACTACAACCAACCACTTTCCCCTCTCCACAACCGTGTTTACACCCACATCCCCACACACCACCTCCCACCCACCTACACCCACCACTGTTTCCTCTCCCAGTCCAACCGTTTACACACCCACCCACCACACATCCACCCACCCACCACACCCCACTATCCACACCGCAGCGCACCCACCACCACCAACCTTCCTGCTCCCACAACTTTTTACTCCCTACCCACAACCACCATCCACCACCACCCACCCACAACTCCACCACCTTCACCACCCCTACTTCCGTCAACCGCACCACCAACCTTTACTCCACCCACAACCGGCATCACCACCACCCAACCACACCACCCACAACCCCCACCCCCACCACCCGACGGCTTCATCTCCCATACCAACCCTGTGTTTACTCCCACCCACCACCCACGCCACTCACCCACTCGACCCACCACCACACCTTCCTCTCCTCACCAACCCTTTTACTCCCACCCACCACCCACCCACCACCCACCCACTCACCACCACCACTTCGTGCTCCCACCCAGCCTTTTCATACTCCACCCACACCCACCAACACCCACCAAACCACGCCCAACCACCACCACCCACCTACCCACCACCACCCCACCTCCTCTCCCACCCAACCTTTTACTCTCCCACGCTCCTCCCACCCACCACCCCCCACCCACCCACTACCCCCCTCCCACCACCCCCCCACCCTACCCACCCCCACCACCACCACCACCTTCCTCTCCACCACCTTTAAAACTCCCACCCAAACTCCACCGCCACTCACCACCACCCACCCCCCCCCGACCCAGCCTCCCACCACTACCTACAACTCGCGCCACCTCACCACCCACCACCACCTTCCTCTCCACCACCCACCACCCACCCACTATCCACCCCCACCACTAACTCACTAAACCCACCCACCACCCACACCACCACCTTCCTCTCCCCACAACCTTTAACTAACTCCCCCCACCACCAACCACCCACTACCCACCACCCCACCCACCCATCCCCCCACCCCCACCACCACACCCCTTTCCTCTTCCTCTCCACCACCTTTTACTCCCACCCCCACCACCCCTACCCCACCTCCCACTACCCCCACCTCCCACCACCCACCCACCACCCACCCACCCACCCACCCACCCCACCCACCCACCCACCACCACCTCCCCCCACCCACCACCACCACCTCCCCCTTCCTCTCCTCCCACCACCGTTTTACCTCCAACCACCCACCACCCACTACCCACCTCCCCCCACCCACCCACCCACCACCACCAACCTTCCTCTCCCACTTCACCTCTTTTACTCCCACCCACCACCCCCCCACTACCCACCTCCCCCCACCCCCCCCCACCCACCACCCACCCACCACCCCCCACCACCACTTCTCTCCACCACCTTTATCTTGTCTACCTCCCCCCACCACCCACCCACTCACCCCACCTCCCACCATCGCACCCACCCAACCACCTCCACCTCCCCACCTTCCTCTGTTCCTCTCCCACCAACCTTTTAACTCCTCCCCACCCACCACCCACCCACTTACCCCCCACCTCCCACCTCCCCCCATCCACCCACACCCACCACCACCACCTTCCTCTCCCACCAACGTTTACTCCCACCCATCCACCCACCCACTACCCCCCCTCCCACCAACCTTCCTCTCTCCCACCAACCTTTTACTCCCACCCCACCCACCCCCCCCACGGGGGTCACCGGCACCTCCCACCCCCACCACACCCACTCAGCCCCCCCCTCCACCACCACCCCAACCTTCCCCAGCCACAACCTTTACTCCCACCCCCCACCCCTGCCCCTACCCCACCGTCCCACCAACCAGCACCCACCCACACCCACCCACCCCAACCCCACCACCACCACCACAGAATCTCTACTAAAGCGTTTGAAAGGGGAGCCCTCCTCACCCTCCTCCACCAACAAGGCGTAGCTGGAACAGGTGTGTGTGTGTGTCTGGAGCCTGTGTTGGGTGGTGTGTTGAATGAGTGGGGGGTTTGTGTGGTTCTGTTTGTGGGTGTGGGGTGGTGTTGGGGGTGTGGAGTCCTGGTGTGTGTGTCGTGTGGGTGTGGGTGTGGTGAGTCTGTGTGTTGTGTGTGTGTGTGGTGTGTGTGTGTGATAGAGAGAGTGTGTTTGGATGTGTTTTGTGTGTTTGTGTGGAGAATGTGTGTGTGTGTGTGAGAAGATGTGTGTTATGTGAGTGTGAGTGTGTGTGAAAGTTTGTGTGATGGCGGGTGTTTTTGTGTTGTGTGTGTATGTGAGTGTGAGTGTGTGTGTGTGTGGTTAGAGTGTGTGTGTTAATGGTGAGTGTGGTGTGTGTGTGTGTGGTGTGTGTTGGGGTGAGAGTGTGTGTGGGGTGGGGGGGTGTTTGTGGTGTGGATGGGTGTGTGTATGTAGTGCGAGTGTGTGTGCGTGTGTGAGAGTGTGTGTGTATGTTAGTTTGCGTGTGTGTGTGGTGTTGAAGTGGTGTGTTGGTCTGGGATGGTGTTTGTTTGTGGATGGGTGTGTGTTTTTGAGTGTGTTGTGTTAGAAGAGTGTGTGTATGTGAGTGTGATTGTGTGTGTGTGTTGGTTTGAGAGTGTTGTTTGTCTTGATGGTGTTTGTGTGTGATTTTTTTTTTTGTTTTTTGTGTGTTTGTGTTTGTGTTGTGTGTGAAAGAGAGTGTGTGTATTTTATTTTTATTTTTTTGGGTTTGGTTTGGTGTTTTTTTTTTGCATGTTTTTTTGGATGTGATGGTGTTTGTTTTTTTATTTTTTGTTTTTTTTAAATTGTGAGTGTGAGTGTGTGTGTGTATGTGAGTGTGAGAGTGTGTGTGTATGGGAGGGTGTTTGTGTGCGGATGGGTGTGTGTGTGTGTGTGTGTGTGTGTGTGTGTGTGTGTGAGAGAGTTTGTGTGGATTGGAGGGTTTTTGTGGTTTGTGTGTGTGTTGTGTTGTGGTGTGTGTGAGTGGTTGTGTGGTGGATGTGTGTGTTGTGTTGGATATTTTGTTTTCTTTTGATGGGAGATTGTGTATGTGTGTTTGGATGGGTGGGTGTATTTGTGGATGGGTGGGTGGGTGGATGGGTGGGTGGGTGTGTTTGGATGGATGGTTGGGTGTTTTGGATGGATGGTTGGGTGTTTTGGGATGGGAGGGTGTGCATTTGGATGTGTGTGTGTGAGTGTGTGTGTATCTGTTTGGATGGGAGGGAGTGCGTTTGGATGGGAGGGTGCGTGTGTGTGTATCTGTTTGGATGGGAGGGCTTGTGTGTGGATGGGAGGGTTTGTGTGAGGATGTGTGTGGATGTGAAGGGTGTATGCGTGTGGATGGGTGTGTGTGTGTTGATGGGTGTGAGAGTGTGTTTTTGTATGGGAGGGTGTGAGTGTTTCGATGGGAGGGTGTGAGTGTTTCGATGGGAGGGTGTGTGTGTGATTAAATGGGAGGGTGTGGCTGCAAGTGTGAATGGGAGGGTGTGAGTGTGTTTGGATGGGAGGGTGTGTGTGTGTGGATGGAGGGGGTGTGATTGTGTTTGTGGGTGTAGGTGTGGGTGTGGATGGGAGGGTGTGTGTGTGGATGGGTGTATGTGTGTGGATGGAGGTTGTGTGATTGTCTTTGTGGGTGGGTGGGTGGGTGGGTGGGTGGGTGTGGATGGGAGGGTTGGTGGGTGGATGTGTTTTTTGTGTCTTCCAACACCCAACACTGAACACCCATCACCCACCTCCAAACACCCTTCACCCACCTCCCACCTCTCAACACCCACCTCCCAACACACAACACACAACACCCGCCTCTCACCTCCCACCCCCCAACATCCAACACCCAACACTCAACACCCATCACCCACCTCCAAACACCCTTCACCCACCTCCCACCTCTCAACACCCACCTCCCAACACACAACACACCACAACCACACCCCCCCTCCTCTCACCTCTCCCCCCCCCAACATCCCCACCACCCACCCACCCAACCCGCACCCTCAACAGCCCATCACCGCCACGCTCCCACCACCCTTCCCCACCATCCCCACCGCACCTCTCACACTCCCCTCCCACCACCCCCCCCCCCCAACCACTCACAACCTCCCCAACCCCCACTCACCCCCACACCCCACCCCCCCCCCCCCCCCCCCACCCCCCCCCTCCCCCCTTCCCCCCCCCCCAACCCCCCTCCCACTCCCCCCCCCCCCCCCCCAACCCACAACTCCGCAACACCTTACTTCCCACCCCCAACACCCAACCCCCACTCCCACCCCCACACCCCACCCCCAACACCAACTCCTAACACCCAACTCCCACCCCCCCAACACCAACACCCACTCCCAACAGACCCACCCCCCAACACCCAACTCCCAACACCCACCCCCCAACACACAAATCCCAACGCCCACCCCCCAACACCCAACTCCCACACCCACCCCCCAACCCCCACCATCCACAGGCTTGGTGTTTGTCCGCCCTCAGCTCCCAAAGCGCCCAGTGTCCACCAGAGTCCAAACCACCCGGGCCTTCCGCTCCGAAGCCCGAGCCTCCCGGCTGACCGGACCCATCCCCCCCCTATCGGGGGGGAGGCAGGCCCCCCCCAGGGGGGGCGCGGCTTCGCCCCCCCCCCCCTCTCCCCCCCGGGACGCTTTGAGCCCCCTTCAAGACTTGGAGGACGGAAATGCCATCCCCATCCCCGCCTCCAGCATGCCCAAGTCGCCAACTAGGGCCAACATGGGTTGGCAGAGCTCTGTGACCTTCACAGACCCCCAGGGGGGGGGTGAAGGGGAGGAGGTCGGAAATGCGGGTCCAAGAGAGCAGAGCCCAGCAGGGCCTGGCTCTGGTCCCGGTCCCGGTCCCGGTCTTGGTCCCAACATGGGTGATGGGCGAAGCCCCCCCCCAGAGTCCGCCCTCCCTGATGGAGAGGATCTGCTTGAGGGGGCTGGGGGGACAGAGGGGGGCCTTGGCCAAGGCCAGGGCCAGGGCCAGGGTCAAGTTGAAGGTGGAGAGAAGGTGGACGAGACAGAAGCGGCGGTGATGGCGGTGGTTTCGGAGGGGGTTCTATCCCAGGCACTTGGTTCCCGTCCTTCTTCTAAGAAGTGGAACCGTTCGAGGCCATCTTCCTCACGGAATCTGTCAAAGCAGACTAGCCAGCGGGCCTTTGGTAAGTGTTTGGATGTGTTTGTGTGGGTGGGTGGGTGGGTGGTTGCATGTGTGTGTGTGTGTGTGTGTGTGTGTGTGTGTGTGTTTGCATGTGTGTGTGTGTGTGTGTTTTTGCATGTGTATGTGTGTGTGTTTGCATGTGTGTGTGTGTGTTTGCATATGCGTGTATGTGTGTGAGTGTGAGTGTGTGTGTGTTTGCATGTGCGTGTATGTGTGTGCGTGTTTGCATGTGCGTGTATGTGTGTGTGTGTGTTTGCATGTGCGTGTATGTGTGGGTGTGTGTTTGCATGTGCGTGTATGTGTGTGTGTGTTTGCATGTGCGTGCTGTGTGTGTGTGTGTGTTTGCATGTGCGTGTATGTGTGTGTGTGTGCTTGCATGTGTGTGTGTGTTTGCATGTGCGTGTATGTGGTGTGTGTGTGTTTGCATGTGCGTGTATGTGTGTGTGTGTGTTTGCATGTGCGTGTATGTGTGTGTGTGTGTGTTTGCATGTGCGTGTATGTGTGTGTGTGTGTTTTGCATGTGTGGTGTGTCGTGTGTTTGCATGTGCGTGTTATGTTGGTGTGTGTTTTGCAATTGCGGTGTATGTGTGTGTGTGTTGTTTGCATGTGTGTGTGTGTGGTGCTTCATTTGCGTGTATGTGTGTTGTGTGTGTTTGCATGTGCGTGTATGTGTTTGTGTGTGTTTTGCATGTGCGTGTATGGTGTGTTGTGTGTTTGCATTTCGTGTATGTGTGTTGTGTGTGTTTTGCAGGTGTGTGTATGTGGTGTGTGTTTGCATGTGCGTGTATGTGTGTGTGTTTTGCATGTGTGTTTGGTGGTGTGTTGCATGGTGCGTGTATGTGTGTGTGGTTGCATTGCTTTATGGTGTGTGTGTTTGGCATGTGCCGGTATGTTGTGTGTGTTTGCATTGCGTGTATTGTTTTTGGGTGGGGTGTGTGTGTTTTGCATGTGTGTGGTATGTGTGTGTGTGTTTGACATGTGCGTGTATGTGTGTGTGTTTTTGCATGTGTGTGTTTGTGTGTGTTTGCATGTGTCGTGTATGTGTGTGTGTTTGGCAGTGCGTGTATGTGTGTGTGTTTGCATGTTGCGTGTATGTGTTGTGTTTGCATGTGCGTGTAGGTGTGTGTGTGTTTGGCATGTGCGTGTATATGTGGTGTGTGTTTTGCAATGTGTTGTGTGTTTGCATGTGCGTGTATGTGTGTGTGTTTGCATGTGCGTATGTGTGTGTGTTTGCATGTGCGTGTATGTGTGTGTGTGTGTTTGCATGTGCGTGTATGTGTGTGTGTGTGTTTGCATGTGTGTATGTGTGTGTGTTTGCATGTGTGTGTATGTGTGTGTGTTTGTATGTGTGTGTGTGTGTGTGTGCGTTTGCATGTGTGTGTGTGTGTGTGTGTGGATAGGGTGGTGGTGTGTGGATGGAAGGGTGTATTTGTTGATGTATGCGTGTGTTGATGTGTGGGTGGGTGGCAGCGTCTTCTTCACAGAATCCGACAAAACAGACGAGCCAGCGGGCATTTGGTAAGTGTTTGTTTGGGTGGCGTTGTGTGTTTGTGTGTGTGTGTGGGGTGGGGGGTGGGGGGGGGGGGGATGTGTGTGGGTGGGTGTTTGCATGTGTGGGTGGGGGGGTGGGGGGGGTGAGGGGGGGTGGGGGGGGTGTGGGTGGTGGGGGGAGGGGTAGGGAGTGGGAGGGGCGTTGTGTGTGTTTCGATGGTTTTGTGTGTGTTCGAGGCCATCCTCCTCACGGAAGCTGTCAAATCGCCAGTGGGCATTTGGTAAGTGTATAAATGAGGTGGGGTGGGGAATGGGTGTTTGTGTGTGGATGTGAGTGTGTGTGTGTGATTGGATTGGGAGGGGGAGGGGGAGGGGGGGGATATTTATGGTTGTCTACCTACCTACCTACCTACTCACGTACCTAACCACCTTAACTGATTTAACCACTAACCTACCCAACCCAGGTGCCTCATTGCCAATGCAGTACTCTACATTACAATTATCCAACCACCTTAACTGATTTAACCACTAACCTACCCAACCCAGGTGCCTCATTGCCAAGGCAGTACTCTACATTACAATTATCCAACCACTTTAACTGATTTAACCACTAACCTACCCAACCCAGGTGCCTCATTGCCAAGGCAGTACTCTACATTACAATTATCCAACCACCTTAACTGATGTAACCACTAACCTACCCAACCCAGGTGCCTCATTGCCAAGGCAGTACTCTACATTACAATTATCCAACCACCTTAACTGATTTAACCACTAACCTACCCAACCCAGGTGCCTCATTGCCAAGGCAGTACTCTACATTACAATTATCCAACCACCTTAACTGATTTAACCACCTACCTAACCACTGTAACAGATTTAACCACCTACCTAACCACCTTCACTAATTTAACCGCCTACCAACCTACCTACCTACCCACCCACCTTAACTGATTTAACCACCTACCTGACAACCTGCTTTAACCACCTACCTACCCAACCCAGGTGCCTCATTTCCAAGGTAGTACTCGACATTACAACTACCTAACCACCTTAACTAATTTTACCACCTACCTAACCACCTTAACTGATTTAACCACCTACCTACCCAACCCAGGTGCCTCATTGTCAAGGCAGTACTCAACATTAGACGGAGCACTCTGGAACCCTAGTGCACAGGGAGCAGTACGCCCCGAGTCACGTGTGGAGTACAAAGCCGGTACACGATGTACAAAGCTGTCATCTGAGATCGAACAAGCCATGCTAGAGGCCAAGGCAGCAGAGAATGCCAGCTCAGCACATGGAGGGGGGCTTTGGACGAAGCACAAGGACGAAACAGAGAACTATCCACACACCCACTATCGCAGCCCGATGGAATTGGACCCAAATGCAGCTAGGGCCAACAGGGACACTGACCCCCACCCCTCACCTAAGGCCCCCCCCCACCACCACCACCACCACCACCTCCCGCCAGCTAAGCACAAGCTACCCCCCTGTGGGAGTGGGCAAAGCCCCCCCCATACCAAATCTCACAAGCCAGAACATAGTCAACAGCACACCTCACGCCAACTAGTGCCAACATCCTCTCCCACTGCCAAAACCCCGATTGTCAACAAGTTGCTCAGTGGTCTCTACTCCTCCTTGTCCGCCCCGGACAGTGAGGACCAGGGGGGGGCGGACGGTACAGGGGGGGCCAAGTCCGCAGGCAGTACACATCGACGGGGTGGCGGGGTGGCAGTGGACCGACTGACAGCCGCCAACGTGTTTGAGTCTGCGGGCATCACTGTGAAAATGCAAAGTAGCTTGAACGATATTCGACAAGTGCACAACCGGCTGAATTACACTGAGAATTCGTTGCTGCCCATGGCAACCCGCAAAAAGAAGAAAGACGGTTTATGAGCCAAGCCAAGCCAAGCCATTTTGTGATATATCGGCATAATATGATATGATGTGATCTGCATGATATGATTTATCTGCATTATATGGTATGATGCAATATAATATCATATATCGGCAAGATATCATGTATCGGCAGTCTAATTATGCCAAAGTTACCATTTATATGCAATCTTATAGTATGCCATGTGTATGATATCATATGACATCATGCTCGCCTTTGATCAACATCATATGATGTGCCGATCCCTATTTATAGGTAGGGAAAGGCAGGGTAAAGGCTAAGTTAGTTAAATGATATAAACAGTACGCCTTATTACGAGGTGTGAGGTTGAGGGGGCCGGCCCGTTTGCTTGCTCTGGGGCCAACCACCTAAATTAGTTAATATTATTGAATGAATCATATTATTGCTGGTTCGGTTTTATGTTTTTTTGCGGAGCCCCCCCTTCCTGGGTTTAATACAGTTTATGCATATAGTTAATATATTTAGGGTTCGGTGGTGATTCTTTTTACTGAGGTGGCCCTACGGTGACTATGGCTAGCTCCGGCTTACGCTATGGTGTCCTTAACTTCACGTCCTGTGAGTAACGGTATTACACGGATGTAACAATTTCAATTTCAATTATATTTAGGGTTGGGAAGCAAACGTATATTTTGATTTGTATATGTCGTATAAACGTATAAACGTATAAACGTATAAACATATGAACGTATGCGTATAAACGTATGAATATATGAACGTATAAACGTATGCGTATAAACGTATAAACATATGAACGTATGCGTATAAACGTATGAAAACACGTATGAAAACGTATGAGGGAAATTAGACACTTCTCGAGAAAATACTTTTACATGGGTTTAAAGTTATTGCCGCATAGCTAATTTCATTGGCATCCCATATCAACTCTCAAAAAAAAATGACAAGTTTAGATTGTCCAAATCTCAGAACATAAATCAAGACCAGAAGCGCGTCGATCGAGAAGCGCGGTTCCAATCTAAGGGAGCCATTCGCTGCCAATACTATTGACATACTGCCTATGTAACCATGTTCACGTTGCACTAGGCTCAAGTCCTCTTTCTAGGCAGCTCCCTGAGTCAGCTACAGGTGTCAGAAGTATGTGAGGATGTCGCAGCTTCTAGGCAGCTCCCAAAGTCAGCTACTGGTTCAGTCCTCAAGGCCCATGGCATCCAAGGCCACCTCCTCATCAACGTAGACTTTGTCGGCAAGGTCAGCGTTGGCAGCTATGTAGATTGTAGATCATATCCCCCCCCCCCCCCCCCCCCCCCCCCCCTTTCAACGGAGAGGTTGTCCCTCAGCTTTGTGTACACCCGCCCAAACTTGGAGAAGAAGCACGGTGCCAGTCTAAGTAGTCAGGGAGCCATTCAACGCCAGTTGGTATAGTATATAACTGTATACGTGTATAATAATATAACTATATTGCAATAGTGTCCATGTTGAAATTGCACTAGGCTTGTACCATCAATCCACCGAGCCCTCATGTGAGCTCGATGGAATGGAAGGCTATGTGACACTCTGATATATGTGCCTCATATGTGGCTATCTAAATCAAACTTTGGGCAAAATTTAAACAACATTGTACACTTGAAAGGATTCATTTTTGCATATTGTGATAGAGGAGGTCAGGAGCTTTCCAATGAGCTACCTTAATCAAAGATTGAATGAAAACCGAGAAAGTTAAATGCCGGGAAGCATGCTGTACTTTTGGACGTACACTACTCATGTTATTGACCACTTTTCCCGGTCCTGCTAGAGTGTCCTCGAGCGCCAGGCTTCCCGCCTGGCTGCACCTGCTGTAGTGCTTCCACCCGATAGGGCCTGCACTCAGCGGCGCCAGTACCCTGTTGTACTGCCGCCATCTCATTCATATGTCGGGCTCTACTGCCCAACACCTATCTCGCTGATTGTAATCCTCTGAGTACTCTGAGAACTGATTGTAATCCTCTGAGAACTGATAGTAATCCTCCAGTCCATTCCCTGTATCGCTTCAGCTGTAATGCTCCGGAAAGCTTCAACTCATACGTTTGTACAAATGTATGAATGTACGTTTCGAGAAACATTCATAGGTATGAATATACGGATGATTATATGAACGTATGATTATACGTTCATATGCCGACCCAACCCTAAATATATTGCACATCGCAGCAGTCATATGGCAGCATGTAGCGAATCATTGAGTGTACATAGTGCATCCACATGTGGTAACCCTTGCAAGCTACTTGAGCCTTCGCATGGCCCAAAAAAAAAAATATCCCTACTTGAGCCCCAAAATTGTTTGAACGTAGGTTTTTATTGTTTTTTCCGGTGCGTTCCCTATTTGCACCCCAACTTCCCTTTACTACTTCTACTCTGTGCTACTTCCTTTTCTACTGTTTCTCTCTATTGCCGTTCTTTCCCACCCTTTGCATGTTACGCGACTGCTACTCCTTTCTATTGTTACTTCATCCTCCTTTTTGTTCTCTCTCCTTCTTCCTCTCTCTTTTACTCGTTTTCTTACCTCCTCCCTCCTCCTTTTCTCCTGGGGTTCTACCCTTTTTTCTCTCTCTCTTCCCTCCTATTCCTGTCTACTTTTCTCATTCTCTTTTACCTACCTTTTTTTTATTCCCCTTTTCTTTCTCTACTTTTTCTTTTTCGTTGGGTCTACTACTCTATCCCCCCACCTCTGTTCTTAACCTCCCCCAAATGGCCCCTAACTTCTCTGAGCCCCCAAATGCCCCTACTTGAGCCCCCCAAATGCCCCTACTTGAGCCCCCAAATGCCCCTACTTGAGCCCCCAAATGCCCCTACTTGAGCCCCCAAATGCCCGTACTTGAGCCCCAAATGCCCCTACTTGAGCCCCCAAATGCCCCTACTTGAGCCCCCAAATGCCCCTACTTGAGCCCCCAAATGCCCCTACTTGAGCCCCCAAATGCCCCTACTTGAGCCCTTGCATGGCCCAAATGTGGTAACTCTTCAAGCATGGTGTACACTGGATGTCCCACACTCCCACCTATCCTACCTAACCACCTGAACTGATTGAACCACCTACAGCAGCTGCAGGTGTGTTGATCATCCCCATCTCAATGACTTTAGGAAGGCTTCTGACAGTTACAACAGAAACATCCTTTGGAGCTGCCTTGAACATATGGGTACTCACCAGGGTACTACAAAGCAATTTAGCGCACGCTTTTTGAGCCCCACTGCGCGTTTCGCGCAGTTTTTTCGACTCCCTGTGGGCGCAGCGCGCAGTTTTTGCGCTTTTTACACTGATGTGAGCTGACCAATTTGACATTTGTGCGCTTTAAGCGCTGGCCGATTTGACAAAATGTAGTACCCTGGTATTCACGGCAACTACCTGGAATTGAAATTGAAATGGTTACATCCGAGGAATGTGCCACTCTCAGGACGTGAAGTTAAGGACACCACTGCGTAAGCCGGAGCTAGCAGTAGTCACCATAACTACCTTAATACCCTAAGAAACATACCGTATACAATTAAGTCCGTATTGGAGTACGTATAGGCAATCGTAGTAGATCTGTCTACTTAGCAGAGGCAGGTGTTAAACAAGAAGATAGCCTTTCCCCGCTTTTATTTTGTCTCTTTATTGACCAATTGGAGAAGTTTTTTGCAGATAAATGTGGTGAAGAGGAAGGTACCAGAATTGCTGATAACATTTGCAGAGTTATCTTGCATGCCGATGATCTAGCTGTATATCATGAGCGAGTCACGGCCAGGCTCAAATGTCTGGATGTCTGTCTGGGACCATATCCAGGTCTGGCTAATTAGCCCCAGCGAGTCACGGACAGGCTCAAATGTCTGGGAATAATTGTGTCAAGTTTACAAGTGATATCAGTTAACATATATAAATATGAAGTAGTAGTTTGCTAGTATTAAATACCGGTATGAATACCGGTATTCAATGCCGTAGTGACCTTGTAACTGGAATAATGACCTTTCATGGCAGTTTAAAGGCCACGACCTTGCCATTAAGGAGGAATTTGTTTATCCAGGAACTCTCTTGAAGGGGCTACGGCAGGAATGGCGGCACACACGATGTTGGTGAGAGACGACGTGTTGCCGCCATCAGGGCTACTAACGCACTCTGGAAACGGTGCACCGAGATAGATCTTGCAAATGCAAATAACCAGTTACCTTACGGCACACTTTTCCAACTGTGGAAACTGTGCAACGAGATAGATCTTGCACATGCAAATAACCAGTAGTTACCTTACGGTACACATTTCCGACTGTGGAAACTGTGCAACGAGATAGATCTTACAAATGTAAATAACCAGTTACCTTACGGCACACTTTTCCAACTGTGGAAACTGTGCAACGAGATAGATCTTACAAATGCAAATAACCAGTTACCTTAAGGCACACTTTTCCAAATGCAAATAACTAGTCACCTTCAGGCACACTTTTTGGCGGAGCCCTCCCTTTTGGGGAGCGGGAGCCCCCAGGGTTACCCATTTGTCCGTCCGACCATCCATCCATCCAACCATACATCCATCCGACCGTGATGAAGCCCGACAAGTCAGCCAACGGCCTCGTAACTAACTCGCTTCCATTGCCACCTGTCGCTCCCTCGCGATCACTCTCCGCCAATTTTTAGCGTCGCAGGCGACGCTGCTACGAACTTGTCCAACTTATCATTAACTACGGGTGTGAAGTGTGGGCTCTAGGATCGAATTCAATTCGAATTTAAATTAACCCTGCCCAACGATGGTACTAGGAGGGGTTAAAACGAATTACATTCAAAATCAAATAAACCCTGCTAACCGTGATGCCAGGAGGGGATAACGAATTCACATTCAAACAGACCCTGCTAACCGTGATGCCAGGAGGGGATAACGAATTCACATTCAAATAGACCCTGCTAACCGTGATGCCAGGAGGGGATAACGAATTCACATTCAAGTAAACCCTGTTAACCATGATGCTAGGAGGGGATTAACGAATTCAGTTCAAATTAAAATTAAACATACACAACTAATGATGCCAGGAGGGGCTAAATCGAACACAACTGATGAAAAACAGCATTAAACAACTTAACCTATTAGGGAGAATTGGCAATGACGAAGCCAAGCGGCTCGAGTACAACACCACCAGATCCGTACATAACTGTTTATTGTTTCGACGTATATATATGATAAGTTACACAACTAATCCTCTTAGGGAGGAGCGGCAATAGAGAAGCCAAGAAGCACCAGCAAAACCCCACCAGCTCCGTACATAACTGATTGTATCGGCGTATGTGTGTGACAATCACACGACTAATCCTCTTAGGGAGGAGTGGCAATAGCGAAGCCAAGCAGCAAATTAAAGAAGCACAAGCAAAACCCCACCAGCTCTGTACATACCTAATTGTAACGTATCTATGAATATATCCTAGTGTATATTCGAAGTGCGATTCTCAGAAAACATGTTTTAGATCCGAGGCAGATTCGAACCGCCGACCTCTAGATTACATGTGTGGTTCTATGGTCCATGAGCGAAACGCTACATTTCCTTAGGGAGGAGCAGCAATAGCGAAGCCAAGTAAGACGAGCAAAACCCCACTAGCTCCGTACTTGAAGAACGCCTCCGAAGTAAAAATGTTGGCGAGCGCAACCTCCTGCATGATTTTGTTTCTTTGGTATTAGTTTATTAAGTTGACGTTGATGACATGTTGGTTTGGTATTTGTTTATTAAGTTGATGACGATTACAATTTGGTTAGGTATTTATTTATGAAGTTGATGATGATTACATTTTGGTTTCTGATAATATATTTTGGTTTCTGATAATATATTTTAGTTACTAGTCCAAGCTCAGGCGCAGAGGGTCTGCGAAACCAAATAAACCCAACATGGTAGCTTTCTCCAGTATGTCAACACACATGCAAACGGGAGGATTCCCTGCATCTCACGCCTGTGGCACGGCGCATTAATTTTCGTTTTTTGGTTGATGATGATATATTTTGTTTCATGATGCTGCTGCTCCTAAAGATGATATTTTTTGGTTTATGATGCTGATGCTGATGCTGATGCTGATGATATATTTTGGTTTATGATGCTGATGCTGATGCTGATGCTGATGATATATTTTGGTTTATGATGCTGATGCTGATGCTGATGATATATTTTCGTTTATGATGCTGATGCTGATGCTGATGATATATTTTCGTTTACGATGCTGATGCTGATGCTGATGATATATTTTGGTTTATGATGCTGATGCTGCTGATGATGGTGGTGATGATGATGCTGATGCTGATGATGATGGTGGTGATTTTGGCTCGTGATGAAATATTTTGGCTTGTGATGATGATACTGATGCTGATGCTGATGGTGGTGATGATGATGCTGATGATATATTTGGTTGATGATGACAATGATGATGGTGATGGTGATGGTGATGATGATGATGGTGGTGACGATGACGTTGATGATGGTGATGATGATGATGGTGATGGTGATGATGGTGATGGTGATGATGATGATGATGATGGTGATGATGATGATGATGATGATGATGATGATGATGATGGTTATGGTGATGGTGATGATGATGATGATGATGATGATGATCCCACCTTTTTTCTCAACTTGCTGTTGGCGGCATTGGGACCAGTAGGATATATTTTTCGCACTTTCCCACCATCCATCCTATTCACACACACTAACATGCCCACCCACCCAAACACTTTTACCCCTCCCCCCACCCCACCCCACACACACAACCATTGTCAACCGGCATCCATTCAACATCCTACCCCCCCCCCCCCCCCACCTACCCCCCCCACACACACACCTACCCCCCACCCCACACACACACACCTACCCCCCCACCCCCACCTACCCCCCACCCCCCTCCCTCCCTCCCCCCCCCACCCCCCACCCCACCTTCACCTCCACATACACACACCCAAAACAAACATCCCAACCCAAACTCACCTTTGTTTGTCAATTTGCTCTGAACGGCGTTGAGACCAGTAGGATATGTTTTTTGCACTTGTCCATTCAACATCCTACCCCCCCCCCCCACACACACAACCACCCCACCCCCCCTCCCCCACCTTCACCTCCACATACACACACACCACCATACACCCCTCACACCCAAAACAAACATCCCAACCTAATCTCACCTCTTTTCTCAACTGGCTCTGAGCTTTGTTGAGTCCCTTCACAGGATATTTTTTTTGCACTTTTCCATCGTCCATCCTATCCACAGTGCTGTTCACCTGTCGCTTCAACCTGCAGAGGGTTTAGGGTTTAGGGGTTTACAGTTTAGGGTTTACAGTTTAGAGTATGGGTGTGGGTGTGGGTGTGTGGGTTGGTGGGTGTGGAGGTGTGGGTTGGTGGGGGTGGTGGCAGTGGTGGGGGTTGGGGGGCCTGATGGAAACATTCCATTCTATCCACGGTGCTGTTCACCTGTCGCTTCAACCTGCAGAGTATGAGTGGGTGATGTGTGTGTGTGTGTGTGTGTGTGTGTGGGGGGGGGGGGGGGGGGATAGTGGATGTCAGTGTGTGTTTGTGGGTGTTAGTGGGTGTTTGAGAGTGTTTGTGGGTCGTAATGTGGATAGGATGGATGATGAAAAAATTCAATCTATCCACATTGCTGTTCACCTGTCACTTTACCTTGCAGAGTATGGGAGGGGGGTGGGGGGGGGGGTGGCATGATGGAAAAGTTCCATCCTATCCATGAAGCTGTTCACCTGACGCTTCAACCTGCAGAGGGTTTAGGGTTTAGGGGTTTGAGTATGTGGGTGTGGGTGTGGAGGGTTAAGTGTTTAGGTGGGTGGGTGTGGAGGTGAAGGTTGGTGGTGGTGGTGGTAGTGGTGGGGGTGGGGGGGCCTGATGGAAAAATTCTATTCTATCCACGGAGCTGTTCACCTGACGCTTCAACCTGCAGAGGCTTTAGGCTTCGTCTCGGGGGGGCAGTCCGACAGCCGGTCGGACAAACAGACAGTGGAGTACCTTGGGGGCTCCCACCCCCTTTAAGAGGGGGCTGCGCCAAAAAATTGTTTTGAAATGTGCAACACCTACTCTTTCATCATTTTTCCAAATAATAATAATAAATAAATAAAATAAATCAATAAAGCAATGAAGTGAACCAAAGTGAAAATAAATAAATCAAGAAATCAACACCTACCATATCCACTGGGCATCCAACTACAGAAATACAGAAATACAATAAATAATAGAATAAATAAATGCATTTTGAAAAGTGCAAAACCTTACTTTCTTCTCAGGGCATCCAAAAAATAAAACACAAAACAAATAAATACGACATTCTGAAATGCAGGAATAATTATATAAATTAATTAATTAATTAATTAATTAATTAAGCGAAAATAAATAAATCGAGCAATCGACACCTACCTTCTCCACTGGGCATCCAACTACAGAAATACACAAATACAATAAATAATTAAATAAATAAATGCATTTCGAGAAGTGCAAAACCTTACTTTCTCCTCAGGGAATCCAAACAATAACAAATTAAGTAAGTAAATGAAGTGAAAAGAAATAAATACATTAAATAAGTGAAAATCAGCAAATCTACAAATCAACACCTACCTTCTCCACTGGGCATCCAACTACAGAAATACAAACAAATAGAAATATAAAAACAAACAAATAAAAAAATAAATGTGCAGCACCTTTCTCCTCAGGGCATCCAAATAATAAAACACAAACAAATAAATATATATATTAATAAATTAATCAAGCGAAAATAAATCAATCAATCAATCAACACTTACCTTCTCCACTGGGCATCCAACTACAGAAATACAAACATACAGAAATATTACTTTCTCCTCAGGGCATCCAAATAATAAAACACAAACAAATAAATATATAAATTAATAAATTAATTAAGCGAAGATAAATAAATAAATAAATAGACACTCACCTACTCCACTGGGCATCCAACGACAGAAATACAGAATATACTTGGCACAAATCTAAATTACAACAAACGAAATAAAGAAATACATTTTGAAATGTGCAACACCTTATCTATCGTCAGGGATTTACATAATAATAACAATAATAACAATAATAATAATAATAATAATAATAATAATAATAATAATAATAATAATAATAAATAAAAAAATCAAACAATGAAGAGGAAATAAACAAATAAACGCCTCCCCTCTCCACTGGGCATCCAACTACAGAAATATAAAAATACAAATTGCAAATACACATTTTGAACAGTGCAACACCTACTTTCTCCTGAAGGCATCAAAATAATAAAAATAAAATAAATAAATAATAAAATAAATGAAGCGAAAATAAATAATAATAAATACATAGTTGAACACCTACCTTCCCCACTGGGCATCCACATTAAAAACGAAATAAATAAATAAATGAATAAAACAAGTGAAAAAAAATAAAAAAATACCTTCTCCATTGGGCATCCAAATCAGTCTCTCTCTTGTTGTCTGCCCGAACCCTTACACACCGCGCTCTAGTTGTACCAGCAACCTGGTTGGAGTAAAGGGGGGGGGGGGGGGGGGGGGGGGGGGGGGGGGGGGCATATGCTTGATTCATGGTGGGGTGGTGGGGTGGTGATGGGCAGTAGTGGTGGTGGTGGTGGTGGGCAGTAGTGGTGGGGTGGTGGGGTGGTGGGGGGGTGGTGGTGATGGGCAGTAGTGGTGGTGGTGGTGATGGGTAGTGGTGCTGGGGTGGTGAGTGTTTGTTTGTTTTCTGACATAGCACCCTTGCACACCGCTGCCTATTCGTAACAGCAACCTGAGTACAGGGGTGTAAGGTGGTAGTGGTAGTGGGGTGTGGTTGGGAGGGGGGGTGGTAGGTGGTGAGTGGTGGGTTGTAGTGGTGGGTTGTAGTGGTGGTGGGTGGTGGGGTGTTGGTGATGGGGAGTGGTGATTTTTTGTTTTTGCTGTCAGCCCACACCCTTACACACCGCTGCCTATTTGTAAGAGCGACCTGAGTACAGGGGTGTAAGGGGGTAGTGGTGGTTGGGTTGGTTGGTGGGGTGGTGGGTGGTGGGTAGTAGTGGTGGGGTGGTGGTGGGTGGTGGGTAGTAGTGGTGGGGTGGTGGTAGGTGGTGGGTAGAAGTGGTGGTTGGGTTGGGTGGTGGTGGGTGGTAGGTAGTAGTGGTGGGGTGGTGGTGGGTGGTGGGTAGTAGTGGTGGGTGGTGGTGGTGGTGGGTGGGGTGGTGTGGGTAGTAGTGGTGGGGCAGTGGTGGGTAGTTGTGGTGGCGTGGTGGTGGGTGGTAGAAGTGGTGGTGGGGTGGTGGTGGGTAGTAGTGGTGGGGCAGTGGTGGGTAGTAGTGGTGGCGTGGTGGTGGGTGGTAGTAGTGATGGTGGGGTGGTGGTGGGTGGTGGGTCTCTTTTGTTATCTGCTCACACCCGTACACACCGCTGCCTGTGTGCAAGAGCAACCTGAGTATAGGGGTGTAAGGTGGTAGTGGTGGTGGTGGTGGTGGGGTGAGTTGGGGTGGGGGAATAGATGGTGGGTGGTGGTGGGTAGTGGTGGTGGGGTGGTGTGGGGTGTGTTTGTTTCTATGTTGTCTGTCATAGCACCCGTACACACCGCTGCCTGTTTGTTACAGCAACCTGAGTATAGGGGTGTAAGGTGGTTGTGGGTTGGTGGTGCGGTGCAGTAGGGTGGGGTAGGGGTGGGGTGGGGTGGTGGCGGGTGGATGGGTGGTAGGTAGTAGCGGTGGGTAGTAGTGGTGGTCGGTGGCGAGCCTATTAGTAGCAGCAACCTGCGTATAGGGGTGTAAGGTGGTAGTGGTGGTGATGGTGGGTGGTGGAGTGCATAGTGGTAGTGGGTAGTCCAGTAGTGGGGTGGGGTGGGGAGGGGAAAAGTAGGTGGTGGGTGGTGAGTATATTTTGTTGTCTGCTCTGCACACCCTCCACTGCTGCCTACTTGCAAGTGCAACCTGAAAATAGGGGTGGTGGTGGATGGTGGTGGGTGGAAGTGGGGTGGTGGCGGTGGTGGGTTAGTGGTGGTGGGTGGTGAGTATATTTTGCAGTCTGCCCGCACTCATACACACCACTGCCTACGTGCAACGGTAATCTGATTGGAGTACAGGGGTGGTAGTGGTTGGTGGGGTGTGGTTGGGTGGGGTGGGTGGTGGTGGTGGTGGGGGGGGGGTGATGGGGAGTGGTGATTTTTTTATTTGCCTGTCTGCCCACACTCTTATACACCACTGTCTTTGTGTAACGGAAACCTGAGTATAGGGGTGTAAGGTGGTAGTGGTGGTGGTGGGGGGGGTGAGTTGGGGTGGGGGAATAGATGGTGGGTGGTGGTGGTGGGGTGGTGGTGGGTGGTGATTATATTTTGGTGTCTAACCACACCCGTACACACCGCTGCCTATTTGTAACAGCAACCTGAGTGGTGGCTTGGGTGTGGGTGGTGGAGTGGGTGGTAATGGGGGAGATCAGCTACCTTCGAACTCAGGGTGGGTGTTACAGTTAGGCATCCACGGCCCGCCGCTACCCAAGCCCTAAAAGCCGAAGCCGAAGTCGCGCAGGAGGGCATTGGTGTGGTGGATAGGGGGTGGTACTGGGCGGTGGCCGTGGTGGAGGTGGTGTGGGTGGTGGAGTGGGTGGTAATGGGGGAGAGCTGCTACCTTCGAACTTAGGATGGGTGTAGATCCACGGCCCGCCGCTACCCAAGCCCTAGAAGCGGAAGTCGCGCTGGATAGCATTGTGCGGAGCGTTAAGCTAGGTTATAGATAATGGAGGGTGTGTCAGCGGGGGAGAAGGAGCGGACTGGGGAGCAGGGGTGGGTAGGGGTTGGAGGGATTACTCGCGAGCCGGTATAGGTGAGAGAAGAGGCTGTTTTTTTAGTCGCGGTGGCGATAACTGGGGGAGAAGAGAGGAATATGGAAGATTCGAAAGCGTGAGATGGAGGGGAGAGGGAGATGGAAAGGTGTCTGGAAAAGTTTTACGGATGGCTGTTAGAGCGCTCGTGCGTTTGAGTTTGATTTAGGCTTGCGCTTGCGGTGAACCCGATTCGGTTGGCATTCCGTTGGAATGGAGTGTGAGGGTGTGTGCTGCGCGCGTTGCTGCCTTGCGTGGCGCACGCGGTTCGCGGCGACTGTAGTAGGGTTCGTACAACATGAGCGAGCTGCCGTGCACCGCTTTACCACTCACTGGGGGGGCAGCTTGTCCAGCTCCACGGGTTTACTCCCTCTTTTTACTCCTGGGTTTATTCATACATAAAAAAAACTTGTATATAATTATTTACCCTCTGTTATTTACCCCTAATACTGTGAGCGGTTGTTAGCGCGGGCCCTCTCGCGTATGAGCGGCTTCCGACCTGGCGAACGCGAAACACAAAGCCCCTCGTAACCGTCTCGTCGCTGCACTATTCTCCTTCTCATAAAAAGGTTAACACCACTCGATAGAGCTCGAATTTACGTACACGAGTGCTCTTTTTTAGGGGGTGCGCGATAGATGACTGACTGTTGGGTCGACGACAGGGGTGGTCAGACAGCTGATTCGACCATCGCCACGTCCACTGCGGAGTGCGGACTCGCTTGGCGCCACCGACCACACATAACTTGGTCTTGGATGCACCTCTCTTATGAATAATTAAATTATCACTGTACCACGAACTCAGGTGCCCCGTCGGTAAAACTATTGTTTGGGACTTAGTTCGTCACACAACCCCCATACCAGTACCTCAAGTTATAGATGCCATACCTCAATATTCCTGATTCCTTTGAAGGATGGAAATACTTAATGCAATTAAAAAAAATGATAATAATCGCACAATTAAATCATCATCCCAGATGAGATGATGATTTAATTATATTGCAGAATTAAATGATCACTGTAGCACGAATTCAGGACCCCCGTCGGTAAAACGATTGTTTGGGGTTCAGTTCATCAGTGCTTTTTCTTATTACGCCCTTTCTACTACGGTTGGGCAAAACCCCCTAGCCTAGTTAGCCTACCGACCCCTGGACTGTAACAATCCCCAGCATTCAGCAAACACAGTTCCTATGATTAGCGGCTCCAAGTGGGGTTCAACGGGGGTGGGGGAGTGAGAGCCAGGGTAATTCGCGCGCTTTTGCGCTTTTGAGCGCTCACTTTTTGACCCCTTTTGCGCTTTAAGCGCAGTTTTTTGCAACCCCCTGTGGGCGCAGCAAGAATTTTTGCGCTTTTTACACTACAAAGCGCAGTTTTTTTGTTTTCAAGTGCGCTAAAGCGCTGGCCAATTTGGCCTTTTGAAGTACCCTGAATGCATGAGAGCTAAAACATGTGAAGTTGGCCAATTTGGCCATTTGAAGTACCCTGAATGCATGAGTGCTAAACCATGTGAAGTTGGCCAATTTGGCCATTTGAAGTACCCTGAATGCATGAGAGCTAAAACATGTGAAGTTGGCCAATTTGGCCATTTGAAGTACCCTGAATGCATGAGTGCTAAAACATGTGAAGTTGGCCAACTAACCTGCAATTGCAGGTTTGTGTAGACATTTGGAGGTGTGACATACTGACATGGCACTCAAACCCTCACCCGCATACTAAAAGTTTACAATGCCATACCTCAGTCTTCAGCAAACACAGTTCCTATGATTAGAAGCTCCGAGTGGGGGTCAACGGGGGTGGGGGAGTGAGAGCTGAAAAAGTGAAGTTGGCCAATTAACCTGAAATTGCAGGGTTATTTCTGGTAATCAACTGATCCTCCTCAGTAGTTTAGTAGACTATAGCCTCGTACGATATCGATATCGTACGATAATTGAAAATAGCGCACGATATTGACACCCCTATATATAAGGGAACAAATCTCCCTGGTTGAAGTCTTTTTGTAAACCAGCCTCGAAATTTCGGGAATCAGTATGGTTATTTCTGAGAACCAAGTAGGCCCTTACTTATTACCGTACAACAGCTTTGGGCGTTGGGTGTTTCACTGCATTTATAGTGCGCAATAGTGCGGTAGCGCGTGTTTGCGGTAGCGCGCATCATGTAGTAACTTGAACTCACATAGCCATAGGAGTGCCTTATCACCCATTCACAGCCTTGGCAGTGCCCTATCACCCCTTAGCAGCCATGAGAGTGCCTTATCACCCCTACACAGCCATGGCAGTGCCCTACCACCCCTTCACAGCCATGGCAGTGCCCTACCACCCCTTCACAGCCATGGGAGTGCCCTACCACCCTTACAAAGCCATGGGAGTTCCCTACCACCCCTACAAAGCCATGTGAGTGCCCTACCCCGCCCCCCCCATACAGCCATGAAAGTACCCCCCCATTGCAGCCATACCAGCCATGGCAGTATCCCACCCCACCCAAATATACTAACAAGGGTACTTCAAACGGACCCCAGGGGTAGCGTCCTGGGACACACCCTAATTCCGGAGGTTGCGTCCTGGGACGCACCCAATTTCGTAAGTTCCGTCCTGGGACGCAGTCAAATCTTCAGGCTGCGTCCTACTATCAACAGAACCCGTAGCCCGCGGAAATGGAGTGGTGGTGGGCCAATCAACTGATGGGTGAGACGCAACCAACATCCTGAAACTGCGTCTGGGACTCAACGGACCCTCCCATGTTACGTCTGCAACGCAACAGATGCTCCCCATGTTGCGTCCTGCGACGCAGGACGCTGCGTCCTGCACTACCCTGATACCCACATGGCAGTGCCCCGCCCTCATTTCACACCCTCACAGCCATGGCAATACCCCATCCCCACCTATAATGCCATGGCAGTAACCCACCCCCGCCCAGATATACTCCATGGCAGTGCCCCAAAACCACCCATACAGCTATAACAATACCCCACCCCTAATCCCACCCATACAGCCATGCATGGCAGTGCTCCAAACCCACACCCACACAGCCATTCATGGCAATGCCCCACCCCCACCCATAATGCCATGGCAGTAACCCAGCCCCACCCAGATATGACCCCATGCATGGCAGTGCCCCACCTCCACCCATACAGCTATGACACTACCCCCCCCCCACCCCCACCCATACAGCCATGGCAGTGCTCCAAACCCACACACACAGCCATGGCAATGCCCCATCTCCAACCATACATAACCCCACCAACCCCCACCCAAACAGCCATGGTAGTAGCCCACACCCACCTATACAGCCATGACATAACCCCACACGCGCATGCATACAGCCATGGTAGTGTCCTGCCCCTAACCTCACAGCCATGATAGTAGTATAATACCCCCCCCCCATAAAAAAAAAATAGAGCCATGACATAACCCCACACACGCACATGCATACAGCCATGGCATTGCCCCGCCCCTACACACACAGCCATGGCAATGCACCACCCCCACCCCCCCAACAGCCAGGGCAGTGCACCATCCCGACCCATACAGCCATACAGCCATGGCAGTGCCCCACTCCAACCCACGCAGTCATGGTAGTGCCCCGACCCCACCCATACCCCCACGGCAGTGCTCTACACCCACTCATACAACCATGGCAGTGCTCTACACCCACCCATGCAGCCATGGTAGTACCCCACCCCCACCCTCACCCCCCATGGAAGCTTCATAACATCCGCTTCCCCTCATCCATTATCTTCAGGATGCGAAGCAGAATTCAGATTGCGATTCTTCGGCATAGATTCGTGGTCAGACGTTACAAATCACAGGTCCGGCGCGAGGAAAACAGGAAAACAGTCCTCGCAAGCCCAGCCAGGTAGCATCTATTACGCGTCCCCCCAAACGAGTGCCCACATAGTACCTACATTTGAGCTTAATCGAGCGATGTTAATGAGAAGCGGAGTGGTACAGCGAGGAGAAATGTATGAGGGGCTTTGTGTTTCTCGCGTCCCTGGTCGGGAGCCGCTCATATTGTGAGGACCCCCTTGCGTGAGCGGTTCCGGGCCAACAAGCGCTCACGTAAGGGGGTAACCTCGCTCGCTAAACAGGAGGCTACTTTAGTTCCAGGTAGGGGGAATTAGCACTACCTGGCTCAATTCGCCGCTCGCCGCTCGCGCTCGCGCTCCTGCCAACCTTCTGCTACCTTCTGCGACCTTCGAACTTATAAGCCTCCCCCCCCCCCCTCTCCCCCCCCCCCTCCCCCCCCCCCCCCCGAGCCCCCCCCAACCCAACCCCCCCAACCCCTTCATCTTCACCCCCATTTAATCCCCTCCTTCCTCGCTCCCAAAACGCATAGATAACAGCCCCAATCAATCCTCGCAACGTGGATTCCCTCCCTCCGCATTTCCCCCCACCTTGTACCGAAATTCGAGTCTGGGTCTGAATCAGAAAAAACGATCTGATAAAAACAAGTCAGCACCTTCTAGACTGCCCGTCGCGTTTTCCTTACGAGGCATAGCCTCAGATCGAGGCTTTACATCTAGCCGGTGCT
The DNA here is from genome assembly GCA_013435795.1 of Chlamydomonas sp. ICE-L. Taxonomy (NCBI): domain Eukaryota; kingdom Viridiplantae; phylum Chlorophyta; class Chlorophyceae; order Chlamydomonadales; family Chlamydomonadaceae; genus Chlamydomonas; species Chlamydomonas sp. ICE-L. The sequence goes on from JACBWV010000548.1 coordinate 46,584, forward strand.
ATCACCCCCCCACGGAGTTCCTCTTTTATGACAGGTCGGTCATATGATCTTTCAGCCCCCCCCCCCCCCCCCCCCCCCAACACACCCACCCCATCACACAATCACACCCACCCACCCCAGTCCTCCACCCCCACACCCAAACCCACACCCAAGCTAGTGCACCTTGAATCTGACACAAACAGTTTCCAGCACTGCTCATATAGTTCTGTGTAGCGCAGTGGCTGGCTCTGGCAGCTGCCTGGAAGCAACTAAGAAAATCCCTGATTCAGCACCCATCACCCAGCTGAAATAATTCTGTGTATCCTAGTGGCTTGCTCAGGGAGCTTCCTTGAAGCTGGGGTGGGGTAGGGGGTGGAAGTGGGGGTGGGGGTAGGGGTGCATCTGGAAGCTGACACAATCATTTTTCAGCACTGCTCATATAGTGATGTGTAGCCCAGTGGCTGGCTCATGGAGCTGGCCACAAGCTGGGGTGGGGTGGGTTGGGGTGGGTTAGGGGGTAAGAGTGGGGGTGGGGTGCATCTTGAAGCTGACACACAAGACACAGTGGCTGGCCCAGGGAGCTGCCTAGAAGCTGGGGTGGGTTAGGGGTTGGGGTGGGTTAGGGGGTGGGGTGGGTTAGGGGGTAAGAGTGGGGGTGGGGGGTGCATCTTGAAGCTGCCACAAGACACAGTGGCTGGCCCAGGGAGCTGCCTAGAAGCTGGGGTGGGGTTAGGGGTGGGGTGGGTTAGGGGGTAAGAGTGGGGGTGGGGTGCATCTTGAAGCTGACACAAGACACAGTGGCTGGCCCAGGGAGCTGCCTAGAAGCTGGGGTGGGGTAGGGGTGGGGTGGGTTAGGGGGTGGGGTGGGTTAGGGGGTAAGAGTGGGGGTGGGGGTGCATCTTGAAGCTGACACAAGACACAGTGGCTGCCCAGGGATCTGCCTAGAAGCTGGGTGGGTTAGGGGTGGGGTGGGTTTAGCGGGTGGGGGTGGGGGTAGGGGTGTATCTTGAAGTTGACACAATCAGTTTCCAGCACTGCTCATATAGTGATGTGTAGCCCAGTGGCTGGCTCATGGAGCTGGCCACAAGCTGGGGTGGTGTGGGTTGTTTTAACACAAAGAAGCAAAGGTGGGTGGGAGTGGGGTAGTGGGAGTGTGGTTGGGGTGGGTTGTTTCGGGGGTGAGGAGTGGGCGGTGGTAGTGGGGTGGGGTGGGTAGTGGGTTGGAGTGGTGTTGGGAGTGGGGTTGGGTGGGATGTGGTTTAGGGGGTGTGAAGTAGGGGGTGAGGAGTGGGGTGGGTGGGATTGGTTTAAGGGGTGTGAGTGGGGGTGGGGAGGTGGGGTTGGTGGTGTGGGTTACAGGGGGTGGAGCTGGGGGTGGGAGTGGGGTGGGGTGGGTGGTTTAGGGGTGGTGGAGTGGTCTGTGGAGTGGGGTGGGTGGGGTGGTTTAGGGTAGTGAGTGGGTGTGGGAGTGGGTGTGGGGTGGGGTGGTTTAGGGGTGGAGTGGGGTGTGGGAAGTGGGGTGGGTGGGGTGTGGTTTTCGGGTCGGTCGTGGGGGTGGGCGTTGGTTTGGTGGTGTGGTGGTTTTCGGGGATGGGCGTGGGGTGTGGGGCGTGGGTGTGTGGGCTACAAGTGGGGTTGGATTGGGGTGGTTTCGGGGGTGGTCATGGGGTGGGTGGATTTCTGGTGTGGGAGTGGGGTGGGGTGTCTTTTTCGGGGGGTGGGCGTGTGGGTGGGCTTGGGGGTGGTGGGGTGTTTCAGGGGGTGGGCGTCTGGGGTGGGGTGGGGTGGTGTGGGTTCGTGTGGGTTTGGGAGGTAGGGCTGGGGGGTGGGGGTGCATCTGGAAGCTGACACCAATCAGTTTTCTAGCGCTGTTCCTATGTGCATGTTGTATCCCAGTGGCTGGCTCAGGGAGCTTGCCTATAATCTTTGGGGTGAGGTGGGGGTAGGGGTGGGATAGGGTGTGGGGGGGTGGGTGTAAATCTTTAAGAAAATTGATACAATTATTTTTCGCAGCACTGCTTCATAGAGTGGTGTGTATCCCGTGGCTGAGCCAGGGAGAGCGTGCCTAAGAGACCCTGCCCAGAAGCTTTCAAAATAGGACGGAAAGAAAAGCCCTGCCAGGCTGGCACTTACATGAACACACGCAACTGATTCATTGGCTTTGTCAGCTGAGACTCAGAAAATTGGCAGAATGTGTTGGCAACAGAAGCCAGTTAGTTTTGAGACGGTTGGCTGACGTGTCAGTCTTCATTTTTTCGGTCGGTTGGTCGGACAGACACACAGACGGATAAATGGGTAAAACCCTGGGGGCTCCCGCCCCCACCTCACCCCACCCCAGAACACAACACGCAACAAACATTCACACCAACACCACACACACAACACACACACACCCACAAAAACTCCTGGGGGCTCCACGCCCGCCAGAAGTGGTTGGGCCTCAACCAAAAGCACAAAAGAGAGCTGGCACTTAATTAATTTTCCTCCCGTGTCACTCGCTATTGCCAATCTAATAACACCACTAACCACCCCTACCACCACTAATCACCGCTCACCACCACCACCCACCACCACAGATAAGTGTACCTGTGTCACTCGTCTTTGCATTACAACAATCACCACTACCACCACTACCACCACTATCACCACCACCACCACCACCACCACCACAATAAGTGTACCTGTGTCACTCGGCTTATTGCCAATTATAATCACCACTACCACCCCTACCACCACTATCACCACCACCACCACCACCACCACCACAATAAGTGTACCTGTGTCACTCGGCTTATTGCCAATTATAATCACCACTACCACCCCTACCACCACTATCACCACCACCACCACCACCACCACCACCACAATAAGTGTACCTGTGTCACTCGGCTTATTGCCAATTATAATCACCACTACCACCACTACCACCACTATCACCACCACCACCACCACCACAATAATTTACCGGGGTCCCTCGGCCTTATGCCAATTATAATCAACCACACCCCCACTATCACCACTATCACCACCACCACCACCACCACAATAAATGCACCCGAGGCATTGGCTTATTGCCAATTATAATCACCACCACCACCACCACCACCACTACCACCACTATCACCACCACCACAATTAAGGTACCCGAGTCATTAGCTTATTGCCTATTAGAGTCACCTCCACCACCACAATAAATGCACCCGAGTCATTGGCTTATTGCCAATTATAATCACCACCACCACCACCACTACCACCACTATCACCACCACCACAATAAAGGTACCCGAGTCATTAGCTTATTGCCTATTAGAGTCACCTCCACCACCACAATAAATGCACCCGAGTCATTGGCTTATTGCCAATTATAATCACCACCACCACCACCACTACCACCACTATCACCACCACCACAATAAAGGTACCCGAGTCATTAGCTTATTGCCTATTAGAGTCACCTCCACTACCACAATAAATGCACCCAAGTCATTGGCTTATTGCCAATTATAATCACCACCACCACCACCACTACCACCACTATCACCACCACCACAATAAAGGTACCACCGAGTCCATTTAGCTTATTGCCTATTACAGAGTCACCTCCACCACCACAATAATTCACCCTAAGCATTGGCTTATTGGCCAATTAATAATCCCCACCACCACCACCAACTACCCCACACGATCACCAGACCACACCAACAATAAAGGTACCCGAGTCATTAGCTTATTGCCTATTAGAGTCACCTCCACCACCACAATAAATGCACACCGATTCTTGGCTTATTGGGCATTCTAATCAACCACCACTCACCACCACTATACCACCACTATCACCACCATACCTACATAAAATGTACACCGAGTCATTAGCTTTATGTGCCTATTAGAGTACCCTCCGCCACCACAATAAAATGCACCCAAGTCATGTGCTTATTGCAGTTAATAATCACCACTATCACCACCACCACTATCACCTACATCACCACTATCACCACTTCACACATTTAAGGCACCCTCGCGTCTATATTTTATTGCCTATAGAATCACCACCACTCTCACCACCACCCCCACCAATACATGTACCCCAGTACCCCCCCCCCCCCCCCCCCCCCCCCCCTACACAACCACACACACATCACCCACACACATCCTCTCCCAACACCCACACACACCACACACACCACGACACACACACCACACAACATAACACACACACACACATACCACACACACACAATCCCACACCCCCAACACACCCACACAACACACTCCATGCATCCCCCCCCACCCCCGTCTCCCCCCACAACCAAAAACAACCTCTACACCCTTCTTTCTATGGCCCCCCCCCCCCCCCACACACACAACCACAACCACATACACTCATACCCCCAACCCCACCTCCCACCCCTCACAGAAGAACAAATTGGCACCAAAACCACCCACACAACAAACAAAAAACCCACTGACCAAAATCCCCCCCTTCACCCCACACCCACACCACACCCACCCCCCACCCACCCAAAAATAAACGCCACAATCCCACACACAGAAGAACAAATCTATTGACCCCCGCCCCCCCCCCCCCCTCGGTCGCCCACGCACACACCACACACAACTCGCCACCCACACCCACTCCACGCACACCCACACCCACAAACTTCCCACCCACCACTCGCGAACACCAATACTGTCTGCACCCCCTGTCGGCTGCTTGTTTGCTTGAATTAGGAATCAATGATTGTCCGTCTGCGTCGGGTCCTTAGGGACGGTCAGGAGAAGCCTATTGGAGGTTGGCTGATGGGGAATCTTCTCATGGTGGGGGGGTTTGGGTGTTTGGTTGATGGTAGTGTGTGGGTGGCGTGCGGTGTGTTTAGGTGGCCTGGTCGGGTGTAGTATTATTGTTATTAGTATTTAACTAGTATATTATACTTTATGTATTATAATTAGTATATTAGTAAGGCTTGATCCTAGACATTCAGTATTTACGATTATTATTTAATTCTCCATTATATAGTCTTACTATTGATTAGTATTAGTGAATTACTATTATTATTATAATTGTAATTTTAGTATACTTATTACTAATTATTGTAATTAGTATTACCCTTGATATATTACTATTTAATAATTAGTATTATTAGTATTAGTATTATTAGTATTAGTATAATTAGTATTAGTATTAGTATCAGTATTAGTATTATTAGTATTAGTATTAGTATTAGTATTATTATTAGTATGATATTAGTAAGTAAAGTATTAATTATTGCTCTTCGTCTTCTTCTTCCTCTTCTTCGTTCCTTCTTCGTCTTCTCTCGTCTTCGTCTTCTTCTTCTTCGTCTTCGTCTACTTCTTCCGTCTTCTTCGCTCTTCGTCTTCGTCTTCTTCTTCGTCTTCTTCTTCTTCGTCTTCTTCTTCTTCTCGTTTCTTCGTCGTCGTCTTGTCCTTCTCTTCGTCTTCTTAGTCCTTCGTCTCTTCGTGTTCTTCTCTTCGTCTTCCGTCCTTCCGCGTCTTCGTCTTCTTTCCTCTGCTACATCGTCGTCTTCGTATTCTCACTTCATCGTCCGTCCACCCGTGTGGCCGTGCCCACCCCCCTCCCTCCCCCCCTACTTCCTGCATCGAGGGCACTTTCGGCTCATCCTTCTTCGCCCCCCCCATCTGCTGCGCCGTTGTCTCCCCTCGCCCTTCCGGTGCGCGCCTGCCGCTTTCCTGCTTTTCCCCCACCTGGCGGCCTGTCTCCCACCTGCCCCCCGCCTCCTGCCCCGCACCCCCCCGCCCCCTTGCACCCACCCTCCTCCGTCCCTCCTCCCCCCCTTTCTTTTCCTCCACCCCCCTCTCCTCCCCCTTCATGCCTCCTCCCTCTTCTGTCTCCCCACCCCCCCCCCTTACTTCCCATCCACCTCCCCTCTGTCCTCTGTCCCCCCTCCCCTCTCTCCTCCCCCACCCACACCCCACCCACCCACCCACACCACCACAACCACCACCTCCCCTGCGCCCTCATCTCTCCTCCTCCCCCTGCCCACCCCCAAGGCCCCAACCCCACAAAAACAAACACACTCATCAGTCTTCCCTTCTTCCCCCTACCGCTTCCATGCCACTTTAGCTGCCAGGTTAGATCGTGAATACAACTAAAGGGGGACAAAAGGCAGACCTGTGGGTGATTTAACCAAGCTGATCCAATCCACCAAAAACTTGCGAACGATTGAATCCCGGGAGGACACTGGGCTCTCGCAACCGCAATACGACTTGACTGCAGCATCTTCTTTACATGCAGTTGGGCCGGGAATCTGTCGCTTTGACCTCAAAATACCTCATTCAGCCAACTCTGCCGCGCCCTCGGTACAGCATACCGCACAGTGCAGTACACAGTACATAGTGCAGTGCAGTACACAGTACAATGCAGTACACAGTTCACAGTGCAGTACATCGTGCAGTACACAGTGCAGTGCAGTACACATTACACATTACACAATGCAGTACATCGTGCAGTACACAGTGCAGTGCAGTACACATTACACATTACACAGTGCAGTACATCGTGCAGTACACAGTGCATTGCAGTACACATTACACATTACACAGTGCAGTACACAGTAAACAGCACAGGGACATGTTTCCCGAATCGATGGTAGAAAACTTCGACTTCCGTCCGGTCAACACTTGCTGAATCAAAAATCGTAGCGCCGTGCTTAACGATCATCGATACAGTAAAAAGAGATTGCCTAGATAGGATGAGCGGTCCAAGTGCAAGAAATGGAAAGGAAATGGTGGTGGCGATGAAGAATTACTCGCATCCACTGGCATGGTAAAAGTGCTGGGTAGCTGGGTAGCTGAGTAGCTGAGTAGCTGAATTACTCGCATCCACTGGCATGGTGAAAGTGCTGGGTAGCTGGGTAGCTGAGTAGCTGAGTAGTAATTTTCATTAGCTGAGTAGCTGAGTAGCTGAATTACTTGCATCCACTGGCATGGTAAAAGTGCGCATGCGTGAAGCAGCTAGTTTTGACCCCATTTTGGAGAAATTATCGCTGTAAAACAGTAAAAAAAACAAGTTTTTTTTTATTTTGCCCCAAATAGCCCCCCAAAGCTGCAAAAAGCTATGAAGACCCCTAAAACACTTTAGGAGACAAAAGCTGCAAAAAGCTATGGAGACCCCCAAAACGCTTTAGGAGACAAAAGCTGCAAAAAGCTATGAAGACCCCTAAAACACTTTAGGAGACAAAAGCTGCAAAAAGCTATGGAGACCCCCAAAGCGCTTTAGGAGACAAAAGCTGCAAAAAGCTATGAAGACCCCTAAAACACTTTAGGAGACAAAAGCTGCAAAAAGCTATGGAGACCCCCAAAACGCTTTAGGAGACAAAAGCTGCAAAAAGCTATGAAGACCACTAAAACGTTTTCGGAGACAAAAGCTACAAAAAGCTACATAGACCCCCAAAACGCTGTCCCTGGAGGAGGCCTAGATGTACAAACACTAGCCCCACTCCCCACCCACCCCCCCCCCCCCACACACCAACCCACACACCCACAA
>JACBWV010000699.1:0-68205 GCA_013435795.1 Chlamydomonas sp. ICE-L
CGTAAGATTGCCTCAAGTTCGTTAGGCATGCCGCCCGTGCCAGGAGTGGGACGCTACTGACGGAGGGCAGGACAAAAAGCATCCCCAAGAGACTTGTCGATCTTCATGATTGGAAGGTATGTTGAACGTTCATGTTAAAAACCCCCATTTATACTCTGTTACGGAAATTTAAAATTCCAGTAAAGGTAGTAAAAGCTCAGAAGCAGCACAACATGAGCCAGAGCAGCATAGACAATGTGCACCTTCGAATGGTGGAGAAACAACCTGTCATACACACGGAGGCACCCACCTTCGGGAATCGTTATGGACCCAGGCTATCCTACTCCAGGAAAACGCATTTTGAGCTTTTTTTTCTCGTCTCAAGGCACGGAGACACGCCTCTTCACAAGCACCGAGGTCGCAGACGTCAAGCACAGCGCGAGTGCTGCGCAGCGGGCGATCTTCGCATCAGGACTGTAGGCGCCATCTCGCTGGTGTCCAATCGGCTATCGTCGTCTCCTTTCGCATCTCCGAGACGATTCTCTTCCGAAGCCACACGCACAATGCAAGCAACTGATCGTGAGAGATAATCTGTTGTGCGAGAACGTGCGGCGATAGCGCTAACAAACTTGACAACCTGTGGCACGCCTCATAACAACAACTCCCTCCGACTCCCACCGATAGCCCACGCTCGGTACTCACCGTCGTATGGACCCGCTGCAGCCTGATCTCATGTTCGAGGGTGGCGCATCCGCCAATCCACCAGGCGGTGCCAACATGAATCGTATTATGGGTCCATTATCCCCCCGTCTTCCGAGACCAGCAAAAGGGGTCACATCTCGTGCGCGGACTTCGTGCAGAATCGCTCATGCGTACACGTCTGCAACCTTCCTGTGGACTTCCGCAGCGCGTGAAATGGACCAACCCCCGTCCGCGTGCGCCCTCAAACATGGCGTACGTGCTAGCTCAGCAACTCGTGCAAACGAAGCTGCGACTCTGACACGACCCATCCGCATGAAGAGGAGGGGTATTGTGGAAACACGAGCACTTCCAAAGCAACAGCATCCAACGCCCCTCCGACGGCCAATGTGGCGACGACATGTGCCTCCAGAGCGCGATGGAACAGACCGCATGTTATTCCCACAACCGGCGGTGGAACTGAGTTCCTAGCAGCGCTACACAGCGTGCGCAGGTAATGGGGGCTTCGTTTCCTGACATAGATACAGTCCGTGGGATATGACGCTCACTGAGGGCACGTGTTCGCACCCGCTTTGACGTCGCAGGCCCGGCTAAGCTCGCAGGGAGCCTGGTGTTGCGGGACCGGATTGTGAATCTTCAACAAGTCGAGTGTCTACGCATCGCCGACGGGCACGTGGAGGCAGGCACTGTTGTTCGACCTAACCAATTACTGCAACTTCAACGGCCTCTTCCTGTCACGAGGGGGTGGGTTTGTCACAATAGCCGGCGTCGGAGAAACCCACTTCTCGACGCGTACTCCGCGAAACGTTCATATCGGCATCACCTCTTGCCGCAGATCAGTCGAATTGACATCGGCGTGACCAACGGACCGTAACTGGTAACAGAGGCGTGTACCAGCACGGAGGGTACCAACGATCGCGTAAACGACACACGAGTTATCGTGCAAGACTACTACACGATACTAAACCCGTGCGAGTGCATGCAAGATAAGAATCAGCCCAACGCAGGGACGTCATGAGTCTGATGGCTGATCACGACACAAGAACAGAGCGTCAAAATCGATATATACCTGAGGGGCTGGATCCGAAGCATCGTGTGGCTACCAAAGGGTTTAATGATCGCGTGTTAAAATGCCGCGAGATAACACGATCGGTAGTTCGCGTGCCACCGGTCCGGATTGCGGCGAGAATCATACCGAAGGTCCCGAGTTCGCCCTCCAACACCACGGATCGAACGATGTCCTCGCAACATATGACCAACCTGACTTTGGTCGTTCCCCCTACCTACCAAGCGTGTTCCTGATACCCCTCTAGCGACAGCTGGATATTCAAGCGGGCTCCTACACATCGGGACTTCGTGAGGCTCCGACTACCGATTCCGCGTTCACGAACACTCCTGTCGCTGGTGGGAGATGCCCCAATAGTCAGTAGGCGGGAGGTGGGCGAGGGGTGCAGTCTGATTCCCTAGCGTTCTTTACGTTGCAACTCGTGTGTTCATCGCGGTGCTCTTCATGAACTACATGCCGGGGACGCTTCCGCGATTCTCGGCTCCCGGAGAAGGGATGCCGGTTTTTTTTTGGCGCATCTCTATTTCCGTGCGTGCAGGCCCCCTTTTCGGAAAAGAGGGGACGATGTGGTACACACTCCCCAGAGGTGCAGAGTAATCTTTGCCTCTCGTCGTTGTGAGGTATGGTGGTAACCGTATGATGCTCGTGCCACGCTCTCAGGGGTTTCTCGAACATCCGTGCAAGGTGGACCTAGTGTCGTTACCTAGAGTCCAGAAGTCGGTGCTTGCACGTACTTCATTTCAGTAGGAAGATGAGGGTGCACCGACTGAGTGTGTCTCAGCGCGGCTCGGTGGGGGTGAGGTTGTTGGGACGGCCATCGCGGGGCTTGCATGTTGGAAATGCATTAGAGCCTCGCACAGTCGTCCTTTTGATAATGATCCGACCTTCCGTAACGAGCCCGGTTATGCGGGTTCTGGGATCTCACCTGCGGCACTCACTATGCGTGTAGAGGGTCCAGAGGCCTCCTTCAGTTTTGAGGCGGGCAGATGCCTCTCCAATTCCGATGAGGTGGCGAGCATCTCCGGCTCGGACGGAACGCTCAGCACAGGAGGATCTCTACGTTTCGCTGGAGAATTCAGACACACGTCCTCGCAACACGCCTTTATCATCGATAACGGGGACTTCATGGCTGGCCCTCTGGTAATGCCAGACGCCCACCGGGACACGGTCCTGATCCGCGACTCCAACACTTACGTAACCATAGGAGGTCGTCTATCGTTCGTAAATAACTACGGAAGTAACGTGGACTTGGACTCTGCAAGTAACCTAGACTTGGACTCTGCAAGCAACCTGGACTCCGTGAACAGAGAGGACTCGAACGCGCTTCTGGTACTCGACTGGAACACCGTGAGTTCGCCTTGCGGTCACGGGATGCTGGGTACACCCGAGGTTCCCTGGGCATCCATCGCCGGTAGGGATCAACTGTACCTACAAGACGGTCGTCTCCTCGGCGCCGCCATCTCCGACCTGACTCGGAACGATGCATCGCTTCCGATGGTCGACCGCAATCACGGCCTGCCATGGGCGGACGTGCATGCGGGGCATAGGTGCCATCACATAGGTTCATCCTCGACGCGATTGGTGAAGGATGAAGCGAGCAGCCTTTTCAATCTACACTTACCAGGAGAAGTCACGCTCGCGATAGGCGGCGCGGACGCCATCCTCGGGTACTCCCTTTCTTCCTCGTCATCGCGGAACGTCGTCGTCGACATCCTCGTCGCGGCCAGCGGTGCGATCCGGGTCGCTGTATTGCCTGGAGACATCTGGTCGTGGGAGGAGGACCCGAGAACGGAGGCCGCCGTCACCCTCTGGCGAGTGCAGTTGGCGGACAAGTCCCCCTACGTAGAAAGCATGGAGGCCGTACTGGAGGTGGTGGTCGCTGATGACGGAGGGGGCTCCATCATCGAGGGTAGCGAGGGCGGAGGGATCTGGGAGACGGACCCCGATCACCTTGTGCTGATGTTCAAAACAAGAGGAGGGTACTACGGAGAAGGCCAAGTCCGATGGAAGAAAACTGGCGCCGCACACCCGTTTACTCTGATCCCTCCAGCGAACACTTCTTCTCTTCATACAAGCGTCGTTCTCTCGATATCTTTCGATGAGGTCAGTTGGGGGCGCGCTCTCGGTGCCGCCTCCGCTGCATACATGGACATCAGGGTTGCCTGTTCGTCCAATTTGTTCGCGTTGAGCATCCAGGCAAGTGGATCCGTTTGGGTCAGAGACTGCGTCAATGCGTCAGCTTTGGTGGTCGACGACGTCTCCCTTTCCGGCGACGGAGGCGTCGTATGGGCTGTTTTGCCTGCTGGGGAAATCGATATCGTATGGTCGAGGAAAGTGGGTGCTGCTTTATCCGTCGATTGCCTATTCGACGAAGAAGATGAGTCGCTTATTGTGGCCCTGCATTTCGGTACGTTTTCCACACATTTCGAGATGGTGACGTTTGACCAGTCTTTGTCCTCATCGGTCGTAGCACTTCCTGCGTCCGGGGAGAACGTGGTGATAGCATCCCGGTCCTCCCCGAGGACACCTGGCAACGCGCTCATTTTCAGAGGCATGTGCAACGCCGTGCTCGGAACGTACTCGGAGGTGCGCCTTGCAAGTTCGCTACTCCTGTCGATTCGTGGTGATTCATCCTTTCCTGGGCTAGTGTGGCTTGCGGGATCCGATCAATTGGAGGTACCTGAGAACGCTGTTGCAGTGATCGGTTGCGATAATAACAGTAGTACTTGTACTTCAGCTTGGATGAATGTCGTGTCCCTGCACAACTGCTCGTTGGACAGAGCGATCATGGCGGCGGGCATCTCCGATTCTGGGTTGTTCATGTTGATGGTATCTATTAAGGATGTCGTAGATCCACGTGCTGTACGGATAGGATGCAGTAGCAGCAGCTACAGCGGCAATCGTTCATTTTCTATCGAACACTTATGTTCCGGTACCGGGGATGGGGGTGTTCTGGCGTTGCAGCTTCCCGGTCATTCGTCTTCTCTCAAGCTCCCTGGCGCGGCGATGGAGGCGCTAGGTGGCGTGTACCTGTCCGGGAACCGGCAGGTTTTTTCCCCGTCTGTGGGGGGCGCGGGCCTTGTGTTGGCAGCGCCTGACGCGGACGTTGGAATCGTGGCCTCGGGAGATGTCCACCTTCGGAGCACCTTGGGGAGAGTGCGAATTTCCTCTGATATCGTGGCCGAGCGGGACTGTCGCGTGCTGGGAAGTTCTTGTTTCCTGGGTCCCACCTCGTTCGAGGCGCCCTCCGCTTTCAACGAGGAACTTGTCGTGGATGGAGACTTGTTTGTGAACCGTTCGATGTCGGTATGTGGTTCGGTATTTTTAGATGGCCCCGTCTCCATGGCACCTTTGGGTCCACCCGTCCGGCTTTCGGACAACGCGCTAACCGAGGTCGGTCAGATTGTTTTCAGGGATGACGGATGCGGCTTCTCGCTGGTCGGAGGGACTTATGCGGACGAGGAGGACCCACGTCTATTGTTTGAAGGCTTATCGCATCCGGACACAGCCCAGCGGTACTACGGGCGTGCGCAGATGGGAGATGTCGGTGGGGGGCAGAGTCTGGTGGACGCGGCGTGGATGTACGCAGACGGTATGGAGACGCGCGACCGCACCATTGGGACGTTCCTGCGTTTGTCCGAGTCTATAAAGTTGCACGCTGGCCAGAAGTTAAGGGCTAGCGTGGACGCTTCTGGGGGGGTGCTTGTGCTTGCAAACGACGGTGATTCGCGTTTCCCACTGACCGTCAGTGGAGATGCACCGTCGGACCTCGTGCAGGCGGCGTTTGGATCCTCGATATCGAGGCCGCCTGTAGCTCCGTTGCCGAGTTACACGGGAATGCGTTTGGAGAGCGGGGGTGGGGACTTGGTGATTCTAGGTGGCGAGGGGGGTGGCGTGATGCAGGTGTCCGACGTTGGCGTCGCCTTGGATCTAAACCCTGCAGGCGGTCTTGTGCGTGTGAACGGTGTGCCGATTCAGTCCACGTCGGACGGGCGCCAGAAAACGAATCGCTCGGATCTTTTGGGTACCTCGTCTGCGGACATTTTGAGTAGGCTGCGTCCGTGCACGTACACCCACCGTGGAGTGGTTGAGGCGGGGTTCATAGCACAGGAGGTGTTCTGCGAGGTCCCGGAGATGCGTCACCTCATCTCACTCCCTAGAGACTTTGAGATCGATGAAGACAACACGCTTGACAATGCGCCGGTCGGGTCAGTGGGTTTGAACTATGTGGGCATTATCGCGTACCTAGTGAGCGCGATGCAGGAGCAAGCAGAAAAGATCGAGGACCTCCAGGCGCAGATCTCACACGGCGTTGTTGTCCCCGGACGTGAGTCTCGCGAGATTGGAAAGCGATCGACTTGAGGGGCTCAAGCAGCTGAATGTGGGATCGAACACCTGATAAATGAGATGGTTTCTTTGTAAGAAGAGACAGGAGTGGAGTATTTCAAAGCCCAGGCATCAGCATGGTCCCAATGGGTGTGGATGTTACAGGATAGCAAGCGCCGAGAATGGCAGATTACATGCCCTGGGGATGCTCAGGGTGTGTGGCATTCACTACAGTCGGCGGAACAGTAAAATTAAACACAAAAAAAAGGGGACCTCGGGAGATAATGGCACAATCCAGATTTTTTTTTCAAAACTACCTTTAAAGAGATGATGATCAAGTTTTCAGAAGTATATATTAGTTCTGAAGCAACTTCTAATATTGTGCACGCCCCCTACCCTCCTCTGTCGGGTATCAGAGCAGCTTCAGGCACTTCAGGACTTCCAACCATATCTTTCTCTAACGCTACTGACACCGGTTTGTTCAATCCAAGTGTGGGGACGCTAGGTGTGGTTGCCGGGGGAGCAGAGCTGGTGCGCGTTTCCAACACCGTGAGTGTGATGGGAAATCTCTTGGTGTCCTCGAACATTATTCCTTCCACAAACGCTACGCAGTACATAGGGTCATCGACCATGCACTTCAAGGAGGCGTGGATCGACACGCTGCACATATCATCGAACACATTGTACATCGGGGACACACCCGTGCTCGGAACGGATGACCAGACAGTGGCCATCCGCGCGGACCCTGGTCAAGGCATCTCGATTACGACCACCGGCGTGGGCGAGACCTCTTTGGTATCCGAAAGCGGCGTCAACGTGGTGTCCGGTGGAGGAGTGAACATGCAGGTCACCGGACTCAATAAGGTTGTTGACATCCAGTCGAGCGGTGCCGGTGGCACCGTGCAATTCGGTGCGACCAAGGAGGTGGTCATTACCACGCCCCTCACCACGGTCTCAAACAACCTTAACGTGAGCGGAAACCTGACCGTCAACGGGTCCAATTTCACCGTGAACACCCAGACCGTAACTGTAGAGGATAACATTATCTTGCTCAACTCCGGCGAGGTCGGACCCGGTGTCACAAAGGGCGAGTCAGGTATCACCATAGACAGGGGAGACGAGCTGGACTACCAGCTCCTCTTTAGGGAGTCCGACGACAAGTTCGTCATGGGCCCTCAAGGTTTCCTTGTCCCAATCGCCACCGAGACCTTCGCGGCAAACGCTGGTAACATATCTACAGGAGTTCTTGGAGTGACCATGGGCGGCACCGGCGTCTCCGCGAGCACCGGAACCGGGAGCAACGTGTTGAGCGATAATGCTACGATGAGCAACCTGAACATCGTAGGAGGGATATACCAGAACGGAGTACCATTTAAGGTGGGTGTGGGCTTTGATGACAGAACAGTTGGGTTTCCTTCCATTACATTCAATTCGGATGCAAACACCGGTTTGTACAGAGTTGGTGCGGACACAATTGGGATCAGCACCGGGGGTGTGTCGCGTGTAACTATTTTGGATAACGGAAACGTTGGTTTTGGTACAAACGCACCCGTAGCCAGAGTGCATGTTGTAGGCGATGGATATTTCAATGGCAACGTGATCGCTACCAGCAACATCATCGGTTTCAGCACAATGGAGTCCGATTCTAACGTCAAGCACCACTTCGAGCCCATCACGGACGCGCTGGACAAGATCGACGCTATCGGCGCTTACACCTTCGAGTACCGTGGCGACGATAGCCGCAAGAGGCACGCCGGAGTCATCGCGCAGCAGGTGCAACGAGTCCTTCCGGAAGTCGTAGACGTTCACCCTCTTAAGGACACTCTCACGGTCGCTTATGGCAACTTGTCATCGTTGCTTCTGGCGGGAGTCCAGGAACTGCGCGACGAATTGAACACCCTAAAAGAGGAACTCAAGGAAATCCGTGAATCGCTCGCCCCACAATAATGGAAATTAATGATGATCGCAATTTAAATTTGATCATTTGATGCACACCGCAAACTCTGCCAGCATCGATTTCTGAGCCTTGGTTGGGTTCAGCTTCAGCTTTAAGCTCCTCAACTTGGGTTTGGCATTTGATTTTGTAGCGTTCCATCGGCAACAATATACTTGAACGATGGACAGGTCTTTCCAAGCTCGTCTTCAGGGGCTCCGTCTTGGTGATCGAGAACGATGATAGAGCAGGAGTGCTGCGAGCAAATCCATTTAATGAAGCTCGAAACCAAACATTTCGAGCCTTTCTTTGGAAGACACAACAATTGACGATACAAGTCCTGCCGTGACGAGTCCCAAAATTATTTGAGAACAACTACAGTCGGCGGAACAGTAAAATGAAACATCCCAATAAATGGTATAATGTAGTGTACGAGTGGATGGTTCTACAAAATGGCCCGTCCAGCAAAGAAACCTCCTTTCATGACGCATTGCACATCAACAAAGACCCCGTGTTCTTTTGGGCCACGGTACCGGGGAAGAGTCGATCGCTTAAGTGCGGCTGGTCCTTCAATGGACACTCTCGAAAGTACCGACAAAAGAAAAGAGTCTGCAGGATGGAGAGCCGTGATCTAAAAAAGAACCACGATATTCTCGTTAACATCCTGCAATTTGTTGATTCAAAATCGTATTGGTGTTCCACTGCCCCGTGGGTTGCTACACCATTAGGTTCTGTTGTACAAAGTATCAAAATCGTCACTCCAACGTTGGGTCACCAAAGCATAAAAACATAAAACATCATCGGAAGAAACGGGCGAGCGTCATTACCGAAGATATCAAGGTTGCTATAAAAAAACTGATCGACTCCAATCCATTATTGACAATGTCTCAGCTTGCAGAGGGTGTGACGTCTCTGTCCTCTATCAAGATGTCACCAAAAACGTTTGGACGCTACACACGCAGACTTGGCTACACACGCAAGCGCGCATACAAAACTGTTCGACACAAGAATGACCACAAATCTTCTGTCGAAAGTTTTTGTAAAGAGTATCTGGCCGTTCCGACATCGGATTTGATAAGCATTGATGAGGCGGGTTTTTACATCGGTGACACTTGTCGCAGAGGGTACTGCCAACGCGGCAAACGTTTAAATATCCAAATTTCTCGGACATTGCGAATGTCCAAATTGACGCTAATCGCTGCCGTTTCTGTCAAAGGTATCGTTCATTACAAGATCCTTGATCACAATTGCAAGAAAGTCGACTTTGTACAGTTTGTATCAGAGTTACATGTAAAGCAGGGTACTGTCGCTGTCCTTGACAATGTCCAGTTCCATCATTCAAAGGAGACGATCTCTGCGTTCGATTCTGTAGGAATACGCCCGCTCTTTGTACCTCCTTACAGTCCAGAGTTCAACGCTATTGAGAATGTGTTCAGTTTGCTCAAGCTAAAATATCGCTGCGCGTGCCCAATAATTCCAGATGTAGCAGAATTATTTGATTACAGGAACGCTTTGAAAATGATTATTGATGCGCACGATGTAAGCCAACGCGTTGACTTGTCAGGCTACTTTGATCTGTGTCTGTACAGGCCTTGAATGTTTTGTATCAATCTCCTGAAGACAGTATCTGTATTGACAAGATCGGTTACAAAGCTTGAATTGGTCAAATCCCCAAAATAAAAGGTGTCCCACAATCAAATGTCCCCAGCTGTATGTTTACTTATTTTCGGAAAGCAAACGAGTCAACTGTTGCTTCCTTTTGGGCTTTGTGAAGGTCGCGTGGCCACAACGTACATCCGATCGTCGTCAAATTGAAACTGTACCGTCCCACGATATTTGAATCATGTACCTCACCCTCCTCGTATTCGGATCCGGGGAGAATGACTCTGCACAATTTGGGGAACTCGAGATCCCCGTTGGGACATGATACACGAGGTCCGAACCGTAATTGTGACACACCCTCTCCCCATCCATCAGTCAGCTGCCCCTTAACGTAATTCAACAATTTGACATCGTCCACATCCATCCTCGAGGGCCTCCATTCGTCCGGCACTTTGTTTTTCCCAAAAGAAAACAGACCTCCTCCTCCTCCTCGTTTGTGTTTCTTCCGAGTCTTCGAAAAGCTCAAGACGATCTCGACGAACATGAACCCGTTCTCGACAGGTTTTAAACGGGCGTGCTTGAAATCGACCGGCCACAGACCCATCGAGTTCAGCAGAGGGACCTCTTCGATCAGATGCTCGAAACCGAACGATTTCCATCGTTTTTTTATGGACGCGATCGCTTCTCTCGGGACGGGGGTGGGTGTGGACAATCCCATGTTGACGTCGGGACGGTGACATTGCACGTCGTCCAACACGACGGGGAAAGTCAGCGTAATCATTGGCGCACACGATCAGAATCTAAAATACGAAGATGTTAAAAAATCACTGACTTGTTGTCGCGTTTCTATTACATGCATGCACTCGAAGGTTGCAACAAAATGTCCGTTCCGACTTTTCTGAGAAAAATCCTTTCGGAGAAAAAAACATTTCGGAGAGCATGACAAATAATGAATGGGACGCTTCGCTGAAATTTTCTCCGTGTTCATCATCGTGATCATCATTGTAGGGTACCTACGCGGATTCTACAGCGAGGTCTTGTTCGTGAGCTCGGACGTCGACGGTCGCGAATACCTGATGCGTCGGCTGCCCGACGGCCAGAACGCGGCGAACCTCATGGCGCGCATCAACTCGAATCTTAACAAGCTGGTTCAGCATCTCGTGGCCAAGTACCCGAAAAACAAGGTCGTGCGCCAGCTGTACGATAACTACAACCCAGACGCTCTCTCGGAGGGCGGGGCGGAACTTGGGTACACATCGTACTCTGTAAACAAGGGTGAGAAGATCGTATTGTGTCTGCGTCAGCGTGACCACGAGCTAGTTGAGGAGAACATCCTCATGTATGTCGCGATCCACGAGCTGGGTCACCTCGCGACGGACGAGGTGGGACACACGCCCAAGTTCTGGTCGAACTTCAAGTGGATCCTGGGCGAGGCGATGTCTATCGGGCTCTACACCAAGGTCGACTTTGACAACGAGCCACAAAAGTATTGCGGGATCAACATCACCTCATCCATCGTTTGATGGTTTACAGCGTTCTTGTCTACAAAAAATATACATCGAAAAATAATGAGTCATCCGGGGTACGCGCATGCATTGTACACGGTCCTGTGTGTCGCCTTCCTGATCGCTTGGATTACCAGTTACATAGTGAGGTCGACCACCACCAGCAGAGAAGAGTTGACATTGGAGAACGTAGGTACCACGTACGCCGGTTTAAGGAATGACCTTGCGTTCTCGATGATAGAGCCTCTCATAATGTTAGCGATCGGGGCGACCGTTCTGGCATTACTGCACGCGTTTGTCCTCCCAACGATCGTAGGAAACGATAACGAGGCCATGTTTTTCTGCGGTTTGAATCTCATGTACCCGCATTTCAAGTTGTGCCTCTCGCACTTCATCCGCAAGATCTATGATGCTTTGATACTCTTGGGGATGTGGTGCGTGCCCATACTAATGTACACAGTCCCAATGGATAAGTTTGTCATCTGCATGCTCTGGAGCAGCCTCTTCATATTCATTGCGTCTTTCGCGAGTAGCTGATGGACCGGTCGTTGAAGAGCCAGTTCGCAAAGGCGCCCTGGTCGTTGGGGGCGGCGACAGTGTAAAAGTGACGGAAGCCGGAATTACGTTTGAACACATCGTGTGGCTCCTGCCATTTATCGCCGTGGAAGAGTTTGTCAACTCGCTTTCGGACCGACGGACGCGTGATGTCGCAAGGGGGACGCGTCCCTCCCACCAGCACTGCGCCCATGTCACCGATTGCAGGATTCATGAACGGGTTCTCTTTCGTGCGCGCGCGACAGAGCCTCGCCGTCTCGGGGTCACGTTCGAGACCCTCGTTGCGCATCATCTCGATCGTGTTCGTTCGCTGGCCAACGTCAAAACGGTGGACCGCGGCGGTCAGCGCACCTGTCAAAACAGGAATTAGAAGCGCCTTGGGGGAGGCACAGAAAATGCACACGGCGATGCCGTAGTATATGGAGAATCTGATCAGTGCGTTCAGCTGCTCTGTGAGGAGCATCCCTGGAAGGGGTACGAAACTGTAGAGTGCTTCCGTCGTGCCCATGAAACTGCGTAGGTCATCGTGCCATATGGTTTTGGTTGCCGCCGCATTGTCGTTCATGTTGATATAGCAACTAAACTGCTTTACATGTACTTGACAAAATTACTTGGGGACCCCATACTTGACGGGGCAGCTCGGGAACTGCTTGGCGATGTACATGGCGACACTGGCGGTGCTCTCGGGTGTATGGAGAGCCTCGCCAAGTACGACATTTAGTGTATCGGTTTCGGTTTGGCTTAACTCGACGTTCGAGACGCCTGGAATGGCCCTTACCATGTCCATCTTCTCATCCGTCATTGCGTCACACAATGTAATTGAGATAGTGATAGAGGAGGTCATTTTCAGTTCATACAATTGTTTTCAAAATAAAATGGGATTGTTTTTAATCAGTAGTGAGTGTACGCAGCGGCGCCTCCTCCATGACGACGGTACCGCATTCCCATTCCCAACTTTACGAATGTCTCTAGAATGAATATGAGCATGACGCCTGCTAACACAAACATTGCGAGCTCCATCAACGCTTGTCTAGGCTTCGGGGACGTGTCCATTTGTGGATGAAAGAATCCTTCGACTGGATTTTTACTGCTTTTAGGAAGGCGAGCGGATGTTATTGGGGGGGTGGTGGGCGGCTCATTATATGAATCTGAATCGTTGGCATCGTCATTAGGATGATCATTGTCCGATTCGGAGTCAGGATCATCATTGTCGTATTCGGTATTATTATATTTAGGATGCTCTTCAATCTTTTCTTCTTCTTCTTCTTCGGCATGAGATTTTCGATACTCTGTGTCTCGTTGGTAAATGTCCATGATGTCGTAGAATGAGGAATTGAACCCCTGTGTGTACATGTCGCACAACGGACTAGGGTTCTTGTCAAATACGCACGCGTACGACGGCGTCTTTGATTTCGCAATTGATTCCGCATCCTTTTTCTTCTTCTTCGGAAAGCTGCTCGTCGTCTTCTTTGTTTTGTAGTTTTTGGTTCCCGGAGCTCGCTTGTCCGTGAAGACACGGTCGTGGTTGTTGTTCCAAACCTCGTTCAGTGGGGCTCCAGTCAATATGTACGCGGACATATATGCTTGTTGAATGGCTGGCTATTACATGTTCAAACATAACACTTTTTTTGACACGCGACAAACAGATCTCCATGCGCACTTTTTGACAAAAATATTGTGGTTTGAAGGAAAGAACACATCCGCATGGAGGCTGCGCTTCTCCTTATCGTCGCAGGCGCAGGGTACATGCTTTCAAAGAGACGCAACGAACCGGGAAGGGTGCCGCTAGCTGTCTCCCCGATGACATCATACACGATAAAGAAGAGACCCGGCACATTCCGCAAATCATCATCATCATCAATGCCTATCTCGGTTGGCGCGTCTGACGCGGAGGCGCGCGACCGACCATCCGTTCACGACCCGTACCACTGCACACGCGTGCAAGATGTCTACGCACACGAAAAGGATCTCCTCATGCAGAACACATTCAGGTCCTCAATGACTGGCGACCGCATGCCAGCGACGCACGGCAACATGGTCCCTTTCTTCAGAGGGAGCGAGCCTCCAGGATCGGCCACAAACCGAGGACACGAGATGGAGAACTTCGTGGGCGAGAAAGGCTCCCAAGACTTCACATCACTAAGTGGTGGAAAGCGAGAAATTCAGCAACTCTTCAGGCCTACAGAGGCGAGAGTGGACGTCCTGCGTCCGCCTGTAGGCATTGGGGGATCCGAGTACCGCGACGGTCGTGCAATTGCCACGCAATCGCGCTAACGAACTCCCTTTCGAACAGGTTCGTGTTCAACCGATCCCGGAGGAAAAGATGCGCGAAATGGGGGGTCTGCGCGCGCTAACAGTGGACGACATGCGTCCTCTCACGCGTCCCAAACAGAGCTTGCCTGGACAGATTATCCCCGGGTCGTCCACATCTACTGCTACGAACCGACCTAAGCACCAACCCATCAACACTCAGACGCGCCCCCCTCCTCTCATCCGCGAGCAGAAGACCACCGACGACTTTATGCGCACCGGTGGCGCGGCCGGGTCTCAGCCCGGGTACGACAAGATCCGCATTGTCGACCGGCACACCGAGCGTGAAACGATGCGTTCCGCCGACCTGTACAAGGGTGCAGCTGCCCCTGTGGGCGTTCACCGGATGGAGGACCGAGGAGGGTCCCAACGGAACCTCATCTTTCGAACCCCCCTGGGTGAGATGTCGCGAGGGCCTGCCACGACGACGGTCAAGAGCGTCACTGACTACGGTCGAAGCGGTATGTTGGCCCCTGGCAACGCGCGAATGGAGACCGGGTCTCGCACGCGCCCTGGAACTCTCACTACGGCCGTCAAGGCGTTGGTCGCGCCTTTGCAGGATGTGCTGCGCACGACGCGTAAGGAGGAGTACCTCGATTCGGCGCCTGTGGTGAACCTTGTAGGATCTCACGGCGTTTCCAAGCTCACGGTGTACGACTCGCAGGATGTCGCGCGAACGACGCTCAAGGATGTTCTCCTCGATTCGGCGCCTGTGGTGAACCTTGTAGGATCTCAAGGCGTTCCCAAGCTAACGGTGTACGACTCGCAGGATGTCACGCGAACGACGCTCAAGGATGTTCTCCTCGATTCGGCGCCTGTGGTGAACCTTGTAGGATCTCAAGGCGTTTCCAAGCTAACGGTGTACGACTCGCAGGATGTCACGCGAACGACGCGCAAGGATGTTCTCCTCGATTCGGCGCCTGTGGTGAACCTTGTAGGATCTCACGGCGTTCCCAAGCTCACGGTGTACGACTCTCAGGATGTCACGCGAACGACGCTCAAGGATGTTCTCCTCGATTCGGCGCCTGTGGTGAACCTTGTAGGATCTCACGGCGTTCCCAAGCTCACGGTGTACGACTCGCAGGATGTCACACGAACGACGCGCAAGGAGGTGGGTATCCACGACGGACATCAGACTGGCAACTTTGCGGGCGGCTCTGTTTCACGCCGCGGTCCTGTGGTGGATCCTGATTCTGGAGCGCGCCACACGCTTCGCGAGGCGACCGCTGTCAACCCTGACGGTCACCAACGTAATTTGTATGCGAAGAACGTTGGTGGCGTTGTTTACTCGGCTGATGACGCGGCGCCCGATGCGACTCGTAAGGACGTTGCGTTGGGTCAGGATCGTGGTGGTGGCTTGCCAACGATGACATCTGGACGCGGAGCTTACAGTGTTTCAGTGTTGGACCCTCCTCGATCGACTATGCGTGAGACGGCCGCTGATTCGGGAACACGGTTCGGTGTGTCTCGGCTTGCAGAGAGTTCTGGTGCGTACGTTGTGGCCAAGCCCGACAGTTTAGAGGCGACGATGCGCAGCACGACGACTGACGGGTCTGAGTACTATGGTACTTCTGAGTCTGCTGTGACCGGACCGGTTTCGCGTGCCGACGTCGGTTCGGTGGAGCCCGCGCTGTCTCGTGAGGCGCTTGTGATGACTGGGCGCGAATTTCTGGTTGACAGGAGGGGGGGGTGTGACGCTCCAGCTGGGGCGCGGTTCGGTGCCGGAGTAGCTGAGATGGGTGTTGTTGGAGACGAACGTGGCGGGGACCCTGCTTTGCGTGACGGTGGTTGGCAGAGTAGGTACTTGAATTCTAGTGTCGCTGGGGGAGGTGACATGTTGTTGCCTTACAACACTGTCGAGCCTGATCCTGAGCCGCGGTACACGGTGGACCGTTTGATGGGTGACATAGAGGGCAGACGTGCACAACAAGACCACCAACAATAAAAAAATATCGAAGTTTGTATTGTGTTTGCTGTTGTTGTAGCAGTTACGCTAAACGCAAGAAAGAGCCCTTAACCCTGGCGCAATAACTTGTTATAAAAAAATTGAATGCTTGTGGCAAACTCATTAAAGTGCACACAACAGCTCTATCTCTCACAAATGGCACGTATTAAGCAAATCGCTCGTAAGTCCACGTGTAGCAAGGCTCCCAGAAAGCAGCTACCCATAAAGGCGTCGAATTATGATTCAAACGTACCTGCCACAGGTGGCGTGAAGAAACCTAACCGGTACCGCCCCGGCACCGTCGCCCTGCGCAAGATCCGCAAGTACCAGAAGTCTACGGACCTTCTGATTAGAAAGTTGCCTTTCCAGAGGCTTGTGCGAGAGATCGCACAGGACTTCAAGACCGACCTTAGGTTCCAGTCTTCGGCGGTCCTTGCCCTCCAGGAGGCCTCAGAGGCCTACCTTGTTGGCCTCTTTGAGGAATGCAACTTTGCGGCTATCCACGCTAAGAGAGTGACAATAATGCCCAAAGATATTAAGCTAGCAAGACGAATCCGAGGAGAACGTGCCTAGGTTAATTAGTTGTTGTGTACATTTTTTTTTACTTCGTAGCTCCGATGGAGATATTACAAACCTTCCTGAGACTCCTCAAAAAATATTTGTAGTGAACCACGGACCTGTACCTGGTTTCAGGGGATATCATTCAAATTATACTGAGTGTCCCAAAATTATTTGAGAACAACTGTATGGTTCTGCAATCACGACTCTGAAGGCTACCGGACCAGGAGAGGTAGCTGTGCCTACGGGATCTATGTTCGCTTCCTGCAAGCGCCTCTTCAAAGAGGAGGTTCATGTGACAGATGAGTTCAAGACGACTCTCATATCTTGGGAAACCTGTGCTACAGTCGGCGGAACAGTAAAATGAAACATATATCAGATGGAAATAAATGTACGACATCGCCGTTAGAAAATTGGCGTTAAGAATGGTCGCTGACTTGGGTGTGTTAAAAACTTCTGTGTTTACGAACATCAGTCGTTCTACTCTGTGGAGGTGGAAACTCTTTGGTGTAAATCGAAAACGACGTGAATTTGTAAGCAACCTTTTTGAGACGAATAAGGATTTGTTGAATTTTTTTTTATTGTCAACTCAATGCACAACCGCAAGAGGCGTTGTTGCTTTTTTCAAAAGTACTACAGTCGGCGGAACAGTAAAATGAAACATATATCAGATGGAAATAAATGTACGACATCGCCGTTAGAAAATTGGCGTTAAGAATGGTCGCTGACTTGGGTGTGTTAAAAACTTCTGTGTTTACGAACATCAGTCGTTCTACTCTGTGGAGGTGGAAACTCTTTGGTGTAAATCGAAAACGACGTGAATTTGTAAGCAAACTTTTTGAGACGAACAAAGAGTTGTTGAATTTTTTTTTATTGTCAACTCAATGCACAACCGCAAGAGGTGTTGTTGCATTTTTCAAAAGTACTCACAATTTAAGATTATCAACTAAAACAGTGTATCGTTTCATAAAACTCATTGGTTTTACAAGAAAAAGGAGCAAACTCCGTGGACAGTGTAAAGGGGACTTAGTTCCACTTGTCACTGAATTTTGTAGTAGATACAAGGATGGGTGTGGATTCTACAAGATATCAAGCGACGAGAGTGGAAGATTACATTCCCTGGGGATGCTCAGGGAATGGATTGATTGATAATGCAAACACACGCACGCAGAGTGATAGGCGAATGGAGGATAGAGAGATAAGATTACATAACAGGATCACACACGCACACCTACAGAATCGAATGACACATCCATCGACCGAATGCATGCATGCAAGCAAGAAAGAAAGCACGCACACGCATGACCTAACTTCTTTGGCGGAATTCGAAACCTTCACGCACACGCATGACCTAACTTCTTTGGCGGGATTCGAAACCTTAAACCTGACACCTCTGTCATACCTATCTGCGTTGACGCACTTGGACATTTCGGGAAGCGAAGATCTCGAAGACCTGACACCTCTGTCATACCTATCTGCGTTGACGCACTTGGACATTTCGGGAAGCGAAGATCTCGAAGACCTGACACCTCTGTCCGGTCTCACTTCGTTGCTTCACATCGACATTTCGAACACACGTGTGCGCGACATATCACCGTTGTCCTTTCTAACTTCATTGATTCACCTGGACATGTCGAGCACCTTCGTGTACGACCTATCACCTCTGTCCGGCCTCACTTCATTGGTTCACCTGAACATGGCGCACACCTTCTTGGTCAACGACATATCACCGCTGTCCGGCCTCACTTCGTTGGTTCACCTCGACATTTCGGAAATCGAAGGCAGGCTCGAAGACATATCACATCTGTCCGGTCTCACTTCGTTGGCTTACCTGGACATCAATTACAGCGACGTGGAAGACATATCACATCTGTCCGGCCTCACTGCGTTGGCTCACCTGAACATCAATTACACCAACGTGACCGATATATCAGCTCTGTACGACCTCACTGCGTTGGCTCACCTGAACATGACGCACATCGAAGTGGAAGACATAGCAGATCTGTACTGCCTCAAATCGTTGCTTCACCTCGACATTTCGAACACACCTGTGGAAGACATATCACCACTTTCCAAACTCACTTCGTTGCTTCACATCGACATTTCGAACACACGTGTGGACGACATATCACCACTTTCCAAACTCACTTCGTTGAAGTACTTGAAAAATGGAGTGTACTTGCAAGCCGCGCATTATTTCTTGTAAAAGTATTTCTTGAAATTGCTGAGAAACATTCTTGTTTCAACACTCTCCCATGCAGGGATGTGATCAGAGAACCAGACGATTCTGAAGTTTTTAACACACCCAAGTCAGCGACCATTCTTAACGCCATTTTTCTAACGGCGATGTCGTACATTGATTCATTTTACTGTTCCGCCGAGTGTAGTTGCACATCAACAAACACCCCGTGTTCTTTTGGGACACGGTACTGGGGAAGAGGCGATCGCTTAAGTGCGGCTGGTCCTTCAATGGACACTCTCGAAAGTACCGGCAACAAGAAACACCACATTGGGGTTTTGTAAAAAAAATTGAATGAAAATCGAGTTAATCACAACAAGTTACTAAAGTTCACCACAACGATGTCTTATTTTAACACCAATTCCAGTTTGGGACCCCCCGGAAGCCTACATCTCAGTTTGGGAAGTTTGGGAAGCCTTTTAAGTAATGGAAACCCAGACCGGTTTGGACCCTCAGAAGCGGAAAGCTTTCTTTTTGACCATGATGAGGTGCAAGTGTCGGATAACCAGGTCCTCCCTGGTAACTCTGATGCTCCTGCTGCTGCTTCTCCTGCTCATGTTCCTGCAGCTTTTGATGATGAAATGGATTGGTTGTTGAATGCTGATGAAATTGATTGGTTGTTGACTGCTGATGCTCCTCATGTTCCTGCAGCTTTTGCTGCTCCTGAGCCCCCCTCTACCCGTGCTGCTCCTGATGCTGATGCTCCTCATGTTCCTGCAGCTTTTGCTGCTCCTGAGCCCCCCTCTACCCGTGCTGCTCCTGATGCATCTAAGTTTGCTCTTTGGCTCAAGTCGATTTTGGCTTACCTCAGCGTGTACATAACTCTGAAAAGCAAAGGTATGGAGGGCATCTGGTTCACCTTACCACCCAACACCTCTAAGAAAACCGGTCTCTACACGAGTCTTGGAGGCCACGATAACAAAAATAATGGTTTCGCAAGGGACTGCAGAACCAACCTTGGTATAGAATCTGCCATGAGCCCTGATAAGACAACTGTCTTGAAGGGAACCTACCGGTTCAACTCTATAATTGCAGAAACTTTCTTGGAGGTCATCATCAAGGCGAAATATCATGATATGATAAAATCGATTTCGGAACAAGATTCCGAAAACTTGCTCTCCCGTAAAGACAAAACATTTATGGTGTATGTACCTTCAGAAGCGTCTACCAAAGGCGTTGCTCAACCCAAGACCCTTGATGCGGTCCAGGAATTGTTTGAGAAGAAGAACAATGTATAGTTGCATTAAAAGCGATGCACCATTTTTTTCCAAGGTTGCGTCATGTAAGGAGGTGTATCCACGTGGCGCTTTCGATACTCGTTGGTAATGTCGAGTGCCGCCTGTCTCATTGAAGGGCGCGTCCTGCTAAGGAGGATGTTGGCGAGGACAATGTTACACTCAGACCGGTCAATAATGTTACAGTATATTGAATCAAATGCGAGTGTAAAGGTCTTCGAACATTAACAAAATGTATTATGTTTGAGAATGAATATCATTCTCCTGATCAGCACTCTTTCGGTGTCCCTATTGCATGTTGCGAAGGGATCCTTCCCTAGTGGAAGTTGTTCGATGCGTTCGTGCGCTTCCTCGCCTTACGCATTTCGTTGGATCAACGAGTCGTCGAACTCGGATGGAAGCGGTACTACGTGCTTCGAGGTTTCTAAGGCACTCTCTTGTGAGGAAACGTCTCCAGATTGGTGCTGCACATTGCTGAAGAACATGGCTAACAAGATCGTGATGACGTCCCCTATCGAGTGCATTCACACGGTCACCGAGGTTACTTGGAACAACGAGCGTCGTGGAGGAGGCATCTATTTTGATTTGTTTGATAATGATACAAGAGGGGAATTCAGGATTACCAACATGAGATCAACTTTTGGACCATGTTCGGATCGATCTTTTGCGTCACTGCTCTCCCTCCTTGCAATAAAATTGATAGCTTCTGTACCGATCCTACAAATGATAACGACCCTACATGCAAGTCGGCATTCTATGATGTGTACACGCACAAATGTTGCCCAACTTGCGACGTCCAACCTCTTGTCCAATCTCTTGTTGGAACATTGGTCCCATGCATGAACAACGATCAACCATCACCGGACACCACCAATGGCATGCCTCCACCCATGGACAATGATGGCATGCATCTACCCATGGACAATGACGTGCCTCCACCCATTGACAATGACGTGCCTTCACCTCCACCCATGGACAATGACGTGCCTCCACCCATTGACAATGACGTGCCTTCACCTCCACCCATGGACAATGACGATATGCATCTACCCATGGACAATAACGTGCCTTCACCTCCACCCATGGACAATGACGTGCCTTCACCTCCACCCATGGACAATGACGTGCCTTCACCTCCACCCATGGACAATGACGATATGCATCTACCCATGGACAATAACGTGCCTTCACCTCCACCCATGGACAATGACGATATGCATCTACCCATGGACAATAACGTGCCTCCACCCCTGGACAATGACATGCCTCTACCCATGGACAATGACGTGCATCCACCCATGGACAATGACGTGCCTCCACCCCTGGACAATGACGTGCCTTCACCTCCACCCATGGACAATGACGTGCCTCCACCCCTGGACAATGACGTGCCTCTACCCAGGGACAATAACGTGCCTCCACCCCTGGACAATGACGTGCCTCTACCCAGGGACAATAACGTGCCTCCACCCCTGGACAATGACATGCCTCTACCCCTGGACAATGACGTGCCTTCACCTCCACCCATGGACAATGACGTGCCTCCACCCCTGGACAATGACGTGCCTCTACCCAGGGACAATAACGTGCCTCCACCCCTGGACAATGACATGCCTCTACCCATGGACAATGACGTGCATCCACCCCTGGACAATGACGTGCCTCCACCCCTGGACAATGACATGCCTTCACCTCCACCCATGGACAATGACGTGCCTCCACCCCTGGACAATGACGTGCCTCTACCCAGGGACAATAACGTGCCTCCACCCCTGGACAATGACATGCCTCTACCCATGGACAATGACGTGCATCCACCCCTGGACAATGACGTGCCTCCACCCAGGGACAATAACGTGCCTCCACCCCTGGACAATGACATGCCTCTACCCATGGACAATGACGTGCATCCACCCCTGGACAATGACGTGCCTCTACCCAGGGACAATAACGTGCCTCCACCCCTGGACAATGACATGCCTCTACCAACTCCAGGAAACCCAGGAAGTTGCAGAGTTATTGTCACTTCATCGTGTGTGTGTAGATGTGATGCCCCCGCTATCGATCAGTGCCAAGTTGCTGCATATGATCCAGCTACAGCTAAGCTCACCATTTCGGGATGTGTCTGTGAGTGCCTTCTTGATTAAATGATTAAAATAGTAAACAAACTGACTGTTTTACGTGAATCTCGATGTAATTGTGCTACTTTCTGCAATGATCTCCAGAACATGGTCTTGATTCTGAAAGTCGACAAGCGATCCGTCGTCGTTTTTGAGTGTGATGCCGATACGTCGGATCGATGACAGAGGCGGGTCCCAAGTCTTTGGTGTCCCCATGATGGTCCGTATCCCGCTAGATAGACTTCCGCAATGCTCGGACGTGGAAGTGTTCGTGGGATACTCGATCACTGCGAATGCGGTGTTCACGTTAGCGTTGGGGCTAACAAGTACTTCAGCGCTCGGCTGCCACATCTCTACGACGATGAAACGTCTGAACGCTAGTAGGTCGATACGGAACGGGGCCTCGAGTAGCCAGACGTTAGCGTCCGTGTCGAAGGTCGCTGACAAAATCGAATCAGACTCGAATCCTATGAGCCGCGCCGGACATGAGGATTCGTTGCCGAACCAAATACCGAACGCGGCATCCGGACTTGAGAACACGATCCGGCTGTCTACGCCCCTAAAAGACGCAGTGATAGAATGGGATCCTAACTGTGAATTCAAAGCAATAGCGAGAGCTGCACCAGACATGTAATCGCCGCTTTGAAGCGCAAGTGTTTTGGGAGGGTGGGTGCCCACCACGATACCAAAGTCGCTATTTCGATGGCCTGGTAACGTGAAGGCTGCGTTGGGAAGAATAGCTCCTGCAAGATGCACCGACCGGATGTCCCTGATTTCCGTGTCGAGAATTACGGAGTAGTGGTTCGGACTGGGGTAGGTCGAATGGTCACGCGACCGACTATCGATCAAGATCTTGCGTTCGACACGGTACGGAGACGACGACGCATAGCTGCTCCGATCCATTGTTTATTGCATTGTATTTGCCACAAAAGAATAAGCGTAAAGGAACGCAACACAAATGCCTGCGTCATCGAAACCACTCACTCCTCTACAGTCGGTGGGAACAGTACAATGCGGCAACTTACATTGATGGTATTGTACGAGCGGTCGGTCCCGACTCCGAACAGGAACACCGCCCATCATTAAAGTATTCCGTTGACTGTATTCGAGAGAGGCCTCACTTCATTTGACGCATGTACAATGGATAACATGGCATTCAGTGTACTTTTTCGGGAAAAAACCTTTCGAGATCAAACAGGACGAGGAGGGTATCATGAGAGTCGCAGTACACGTCGTACATTTTTGTCCCACTTTATTTGAGAAAAAACTGTGCTTAGTATTTACACATCGACACATATGTCCCTCTTCAACGTCAATTTTGTAAAAAATCTTAAATTGAAATTCGCATGTTTTAGTGATGAGATAGCGGAGGTAGAAGAAGATGTACGACCATCTCCATACAATCAGTCATCCAACAATCTTTCCATTATTCCCGTGTCCGACACATACCACATCGACAACCTGTACCCCATAACGGACCATGTTGAGTTCTGGAACATCTTCGTCGTGGGCAACGACAAGACGTACATCCTTGCGAACGTGAAAGACCCGCACATATTTCTCCCCCATGTAGACAAAATTACCAACGAGAGGGGGAACAGGATTCTGCCCCCTGCTCTAATGAAGATGTTCGACAATATATGGACGAAGACGCTTACAGGAGTCAAACTCCAGTTCTACCTGTTGTGGGGCGGAAAACTGTTCTTTGTGAACACGTACCCCTTTCTCAACGGAAATCAGTTGGTCATAGGCGCGATCATGTTCATGCGCGCATTCGACAATGCGTACATCAAAGATGCTGCTTCCCCCTCGCAATAAGTAATGGACATAATTTGATTTCTACGTCCTCCTACGGTTTCTTCATGCGCCATAGGCGTCCGTCATACTGATAACCGCGCATGCACAAGAACTCGGGGCGTCTGGCTATGTCACGAGAAGACGCGCCGCCGACAACCCAGTCTTCAGGAGGCACGCTGTTAACGTCCGCATCAGGGCGTTTGAACACGACGGGGTCAAACGTGTCCCATCGTCGCTCAGCCAAGCGGTCCACGATGCGTCCGGACTTGGTTGGAATGGAGCAAGCGCGACCCGTGGATCGACCGTCATCAACGTTACGCTCCATGAGGTGGGTGTCACAGAAAGTCGCAGGGGCTTCGTCTATCGTGAACAACCTCCCGGATCGGCGACCGCTGTAGATACCGTGAAATCGAAATAGCGATGCATCCCCACCACCGCGGCGCGTGGTCATACACCCCTCTTGGTGGCGCTGCGCGCAACCGGCGATGATCAAAGGCGTCGGTTCGTGCGCCCCAATGTGCGGCGCAGCAACAAACGTCCGAGGCTGCACAGTAGTACTACCGTTCGCATCATCATCATCATCATCATCATCATTCCATCCAGGGGAAGGGACGCATGCACCCACGCCGTACCCGTCCCACACGCGCAGGTTCGGGAATCGCGAAGCGACATCCTCTGGGTCCCGCATTTTATCCGACGCGAGAGAACGCTTCTTCTGCTCACCAGACCCTGGATCGCAACAATCTCCGTCACTGTCACTGTCACTTTCACCGTCACCGACTAGACACTGGTTCCTAGATGTGTTGTTGGCCATATCGAAGTGACGCCGAGTCACCAAAAGGAACGTCTCGTCATCCGCATTGTAGTCGTCGTCAGAATTCCTGTTTTTTTTGCCATTGTTGCTGGGATCACATTCCTTAGTAGTAGCAGCAGTTGCACCGTCGTCTTTCTTTCCGGTGATGTAATTGCGTATGCGGGTATCACAAACAATGTTCCGCTGCCTATCGCGCATACGCAGGTCCGTCAGAGTCATGTCTGCAAGCTTGCGCTCGTCAGAGTCGCGAAGTGCCCAGAAGCATCTGTCGCTTCTCAAACGGTTGGCCGTGTCGTACAAGGGCATTTTGTAGAAACGTACAAAAAATTGTAGGCGCGCAGAACTCCCGTAAAAAAATCTATGGTATTATTATACAAACTCAATAATCTCACAAAATGGCTGGAGGACTCATGCAGCTCGTCGCTTTCGGTGCACAGGATGTGTACCTCTCATCCAACCCCCAGGTTACCTTCTTCAAGGTCGTGCACCGCAGGCACACATCCTTCGCCATGGAGTCCATTGAACAGGTCTTCAACGGAAGCGCAGACTTCGGGCGCAAGGTCACCGCAAACATCTCCCGAAACGGAGACCTTATCCACAAGGCATACCTAAGGGTCGAGCTGCCAGCCATATCCGTCCCAGAGGGAACCGCATTCAGGTGGCTCAACTGGATCGGACACATTCTCATCAAGACCGTCGACATCGATATCGGAGGGCAGCGCATCGATCGCCACTACGGAGACTGGATGCACATCTGGAACGAGCTCACCCAGACACCAGGACATCAACTAGGATACGCGTCCATGCTAGGAAACACGCCCGAACTCACCCAGATATACGACAACTGCTTCGGAACATCAGGAAGGGGGGCCATGACCGTGCCATCCAAGACCCTATGGATCCCCCTGGAGTTCTGGTGGTGCAGGAACCCAGGACTCGCCCTGCCACTCATCGCACTGCAGTACCACGAGGTCAAGATCAACCTAGAGTTCAACGACGCCAAGAACTGCTTCTGGGCAGGACGCAACACTGCACTCACAGCGTCAGACCCACCCACCTGGACAACCAACCTGAACCTAGTATCAACACCATCTCTAGCAACAGCTTCACTATTCATCGACTACATCTTCCTGGATACAGACGAGCGACGCAGGTTCGCAAGCGCACCACACGAGTACCTCATCGAGCAGCTGCAGTTCGGGGGAGACGAGTCAACCTCGCAGACATCCAACAACTTCAAGCTCAACTTCAACCACCCGTGCAAGGAGATCGTGTGGGTCGTCCAGCCAGACGACAACATCTCAGAGTCCGCGCCATTCGGAAAGCAGTGGTTCAACTACACAGACAAGGTCATGGCATCACCCTCACCAAGCGTTACGGACGCAATGCCAGGAATCGCATCAGGAGGAACATACGGAGTCTACATCCCAGTCGCAGCAGACGGAGGAGAGAACCCAACCGCTAGGGCAAAGCTGTCTCTAAACGGACACGAGCGACTGTCAGAGAGGGACGGAGAGTACTGGAACCTGGTGCAGACGTACCAGCACCACGAAAACGTACCATCGAAGGGAATCAATGTATACTCATTCGCGCTCAAGCCAGAGGAACACCAGCCATCAGGATCTTGCAACATGTCTAGAATTGATAACGCCAACCTAACAATCAACCTAACCACAAACGCAGTCAACCTAAACGGATCACCAAGGTCAGTCAAGGTAAGGATATATGCTGTCAATTACAATGTACTAAGAATCATGAGTGGTATGGGTGGGTTAGCTTCGCGTCGTAGGCTACAATGTTTTGAGAATAGCCCGAATAAAATGTCATGAATTATCTACCGTTCTGAGAATTACTGTACTGTCATGAATTAACTACACCGTTCTGAGAATTTACCGGATGGGCTTACGTGCGAGTCTCATTAATGGAATTGGGTGTATCAGGATAATGGGGCTTCACATCATATATACAATGTTCTCCGGATCATCAATGTAATGGGTCGGAAGAGGGCGTTTAAGTGACAGATGAATTCAACAACGACTCTTGTGTCGTGGGAGACGGGTAAAGAAAAAGAACGTGTTTACAAGTGGTATCAACAACATTTCAAATTTCTACTCAGAATTTAAATGCACCAAAGATGCCGCCCGTGTGTGCCAACGGAGTTGCGTGCAAGAACATCGGTAGCGGGAAGGAACTCAAGTTCGACTTGAAGTATTGTGTGCCGAACGATAGACTCACTTGATGGGGACGTGGGTGCGGACTCACCAAACCCGTGGCCGACTTTGAGAAAAAACGGATGATGTGTGGTAACAACAACATTAATTGTCATCTGCCTTTGCAAGATGCTCTCCGGTGAACTTAGGATACATAAGAAGCTTGCAGACTTCCGTGTGGCCTCCCGCAGCGGCGGCCCTCATTGCCTCACTTTCTCCGTCATCTGCCTTTGCAAGATGCTCTCCGGTGAACTCAGGATACATAAGAAGCTTGCAGACTTCCGTGTGGCCTCCCGCAGCGGCGGCCCTCATTGCCTCACTTTCTCCGTCATCTGCCTTTGCAAGATGCTCTCCGGTGAACTTAGGATACATAAGAAGCTTGCAGACTTCCGTGTGGCCTCCCGCAGCGGCGGCCCTC
This sequence comes from Chlamydomonas sp. ICE-L, assembly GCA_013435795.1. Classification (NCBI taxonomy): domain Eukaryota; kingdom Viridiplantae; phylum Chlorophyta; class Chlorophyceae; order Chlamydomonadales; family Chlamydomonadaceae; genus Chlamydomonas; species Chlamydomonas sp. ICE-L. Next base: position 27,312 of record JACBWV010000699.1, read on the forward strand.
ATTGCCTCACTTTCTCCGTCATCTGCCTTTGCAAGATGCTCTCCGGTGAACTCAGGATACATAAGAAGCTTGCAGACTTCCGTGTGGCCTCCCGCAGCGGCGGCCCTCATTGCCTCACTTTCTCCGTCATCTGCCTTTGCACGATGCTCTCCAGAGAACTCAGTAACACCTAGCCTAGTTGTCGCACTCCGGAATACGGTCAACACGTCATCGACCGCCAGTGCCTGTTGATTGTACTGACTATTCGTTGCTTCCTGCAACTTTTTCTCACTGCCGAGAATTTCAACAGCTTTTCCATGGGATGGGAAGACGACAGTTACACCGTTGTACGCACTCAACGAGACAGGCTTCCGAGATCCAAACATTGCAGTGTTGTATTGCGTGTCATCGCCAATGACCCAGCTGCTCGTGAACTTGTAGATGCGACCGACCTGCTCGAGAAACTCTTGCTCTGAGAGATCTTTCTTCATGTAGTTGCACTTTGAGCAGCAGCTTCTGCAGTTGTCAGAAACGTCGTAAGGCAGAGACGAGTCCAATCTGTCGATTCCAAGGGAGGGTGTTCGCCCGCACATGTAGCACTCGTCAGCCCACAGAGTGATCAGCTTCTCACGTGGCAAGACAGACGGTGAATTCTTGTGTCCAACCTTGTCCGACTTCTTTATGAAGGGGGTTTCTTTGCCCAATCTGGGATTCATGAGAATTTCGTCTTCAGTCGACAACCCTCTGTACCTCGCGATCGCTTTGACTCCACCGATGAACTCGTATACGTGGAAGGTATTCTTCATCATGTTGCACGGATAGCAGCAGGGGCCTGTGTTGCAGTCCGTGTACTTCCCAATCGTGTCGACACGGTCGGGGCCACACAAGAATATTTCCGGATTGTAAGCATCACAGTAATGGCAAGGCTTCTGAATCTTTTCGATGAACGCATCCCGATCCGCCACGTACATGAGATCTGATTTGTTCTTGCTCTTCAAGTTGTGGACGATCATGTCGAAGCGCATCCTGGGGTCGAGCCTCCTCTTCTCTTTGTACTCTTCTTTCTTTTCTGGATTCGCTTCCATCCACTCCTTGCGGATCTCATTGTTGTGACAGCGGAAAGAGTCTGGATCTTCGGTCATCTTCTTCTCACGATATACGGAGTAATACTTCTTGCCGTTGAAGCATGAGTTACACGTCGGTTTCCAACTTCCCTTCTTGATGTCTGTGCGGAACTTGAACATGAGCTCCTTCCCGCTACCTATATTCAAGCATTCGTCTCCCCGGTCGCACACTGTCGGCATCGGTGGAAGCACAGTAGGCTTGGACTTTGAAGCGTTTGCAACAGATGTCTTGCGCTTCTGGCGGCACTGTTTGCACATCATCCGTGTTCCCTCGAAGTCGGATAAGGGTTTTGTGAGTTCGCACCCTTCACCACTCTTGTTCATGCATGTTCGCCCGTCCGTATCGAGGACGTCCGCCGTTCGGCACGATACGCATTTCACACAATACTTCCGATTATCGACGTAGAAGTCGAACTTGAGTTCCTTCCCGCTACCGATGTTCTTGCAAGCGACTCCGTTGGCACACACGGGCGGCATCCTGGGTGCATTATCGCACTTCTTGCACACGTCCAGATTATTCCGGGACTTGATGGTTGTGAGGCACAAGGAACATGTCACTAGTTTTGTTGGTACAGATTTCACATACATTATCGTAACCCAGTGTACAAAGAGTGTGTTGGAAAGACGACCATTTTTATCATTTATACTATAATGGGCGTTCCTGCCTCCCGGCCGATTTTGACTGGTTTCTAAACATGGTATGGAGCGGAATTGTGATTCCTTGGTGCTGATGTCTCAAGCTAGAGAGTCGTTCAGGAGGCTCTAAATCCTGATTAGAAATTTAAAAAAATCGGCCGGGAGGCAGGAACGCCCATTCTATTTTATTTCTGGATACCGCGTTTTCTAATCTGTCTTGGTTTCACCCCTTCACTCACTCACTGACGAACTGAGTCTTGAGACCATGCGGTCTCTTTGAAGGACCGTGCCGTGTGAATGTGGTTGCGTAAAACACAATGCGTCATTAATCGACGACAAGTGTTTCGTGTGCGCCTCAGAATCAGAGTGTAAAGAATGACATATTATCATATCGTTTTACTACTGAATCAAGATGGTTTTCATCATCACCGGCTTCAACGACGACCTGGTTCGGCCGATCGACCCGGATGCCACGGCTTACTCTCGTACCAGCAAGAACGGGGAGACACACGTTGTGTTCCTGGACTTCACCATTCACCGGGTCATGCCTGCCCTGAGCTTGGAGCCCCGCAACGTGAGCGTGCTGCGTCCCAAGATGCTTCTTCGGGAATACGTGTGGAATGGCCTATCGACGTCCGGTGACGGCAGCTCTGGTGTCGTGGTGCCTTTGAATTACGACATGTTCGACGTGCGCACTTCCAACCTGGTCAAGGTGCATGGCCTCTCCTCTTCGAAGAGTTTTTCGGCACCGGCGAGCTCCGACGTGCCTTCAGTGGTCCGCGCCCGCGTTCCGTGGGAGTTCATGCCCTTTGGCCTAAAGTACTGCTTCGACAAGGCTCAGAGCATGGAGGGTTTCAACCAGAGTAAGATGATCGACCCCAAAACCAAGCATTGGTACCTATCCATTAAGGAGGACGCTGGCATCGACTCCGTCAAGGTCGCGAAGATTGAGGAGAGCCTTGGTGCGTGCTACCGATCCCTGGTCGAGTTCCCTGGCGTCGGGAGGTTTCCACATGACTCTCTTCCGATTGACGTGTTCCGTACCGTCCATTCCCTGTACTGCCGGGCGTTGCGTACTCTGCGCGAGATGCAGGAATGTTGCAAAGTCGACCCTGCGGATGTGCGATTCGCAAAAAAAAGAATCGCCCCCAATGATATACTCGCAACATAACATAATGCCGACCATTTCTCTAGCGTCCCTTAAGCATATGGCCACCCATTACAATGCTGAACCACTAGATAGTGCTACCACCAATGTGGCAAGTGCTCCTGAAGAAGGTTCTTCTCGGGAGGTGGAGGCGTGTGCTACTGAGGAGAAGGCGAGTGCTCCTGAAGAAGATCATTCTTCTCCGGATGAGAGTGTGAGTATTATTGAAGAATGTTCTCCTGAGGAGGAGGAAAATGCGGGTGCTCCGGAAGAAGGTTCGTTTCAGGAGGAGGAGGAGGCGGGTGCTACTGAGGAGAAGGCGAGTGTTCCTCAAGAATGTTCTTCTCGGGAGGAGGAGGCGGGTGCTACTGAGGAAGATCATTCTTCTCCTGATGAGAGTGTGAGTATTATTGAAGAATGTTCTCCTGAGGAGGAGGAATATGCGGGTGCTCCGGAAGAAGGTTCGTTTCAGGAGGAGGGGGAGGCGGGTGCTCTTGAAGAAAATCATTCTTCTCCGGATGAGAGTGTGAGTATTATTGAAGAATGTTCTCCTGAGGAGGAGGAAAATGCGGGTGCTCCGGAAGAAGGTTCGTTTCAGGAGGAGGAGGAGGCGGGTGCTACTGAGGAGAAGGCGAGTGCTCTTGAGGAAGATCATTCTTCTCCGGATGAGAGTGTGAGCATTATTGAAGAATGTTCTCCTGAGGAGGAGGAAAATGCGGGTGCTCCGGAAGAAGGTTCGTTTCAGGAGGAGGGGGGGGCGGGTGCTCTTGAGGAAGATCATTCTTCTCCGGATGAGAGTGTGAGCATTATTGAAGAATGTTCTCCTGAGGAGGAGGAAAATGCGGGTGCTCCGGAAGAAGGTTCGTTTCAGGAGGAGGAGGAGGCGGGTGCTACTGAGGAGAAGGCGAGTGTTCCTGAAGAAGGTTCTCCGGAGCAGGAGGCTGTGAGTGGACGTGGACGAGGGCGTGGTCGCATTCCGCGAATTTCTGCGCCCCCATCATGTCTTTGCGCGTCACCCATCGTCACGCAACAAGAGACGTTCCTGAGACGTTTCCACCACCATCGGCTACCGATAATTATACTAGTACCGATAGTCCACCCCCGTTTATCGGTACCAAATCTCCATTTGCGAGCGCACCCTCGCATATCATTGATCAGATCTGTGCTTCGCCCCCGATTATTATTGTCAAAGGGAACAGTCAGCGCTTGATTTCGAGTTCCTTCCGCCCTTGCTCCGTCAGGTTTGGTGCAGGCGGCGTAGGTCGCCGTGCCGCTCCTTGAAAATGGTTTTAAGTGTTTGTGGATTTCCCTAAATGATTTTTTGCAACACTTAATTTAAGAACAAATGTAAGTGTACATATGATTCAATTATCGGATACATCATCCATTCATTACAGTCAGAGACAGAACTTATGGGACACCCTTACCGGTGACCCTTGAACCCAATTGATTGGGTAGGTCAGCTAAAGGTTTTGTATCAAGGTCCCAAACCTTCGTGTCCTTCATCCCGTATTTCAGCATTTAAGATGGCCCAGAGGATAACAATTGTAAGCTGCTAACTGACCCAGGTGGGTCGGTTGGTTGAGCGCCCACATTTGCCTCTCCGGAAACTGGGGTTTTTGGGGTGGGCGATGAGGAGGGCACACAAAATGCCGCTGGTCGCTCTTTCCCGTCCATCCACGTCGTCAGAAGCAGAAGAAGGTTCTTGGCAGCGTTCACGTCTCGGTTCCAGGTTGCACCACAGCGCACATTGGATGATGCGCTTTTGACACTGTTGCGACAGTGCAGTACTTTGTGGACCTTAACGTTCTTCACCACCGTCTTCTGCTTCTCAAACGTTGTTGTTGTTGTTGTTGTAGGAGCCCCGTCGATGAGGGCGGAGGGCTCGTTTTGAACTCTGCGCCAGACGACGCTGTCTGCCTTCATGTTGACGAGCTTCTGGAAGCAGCCGTGGCAAGTACAAGAAGTGTTGAGTTCGTCAACGTTTTTGAACAGAACATTCTGACGACGTGAAAGGCACTTCCTGATCTCTTTCACTGGTCCAGAACACGAACGACTGATGCCATAGCCCTGGTTGGACCAGTTGCCGAAGCCAACAACGGTCTTCTTTGCTTTTGGAGCAATCACATCGCATACCTTTTCTTCAATCGTTTTCTTCTGTGCTTTTGGAGCAATCAAATCGCATACCTTTTCAATCGTCTTCTGTTTGCCCACATATCAAAAGAATCGCATCGATCGGTAACCTCTGTTGGCTCGGTGTTGAAGGAGGGTCGGGAGCGCGCTGAGGTAACCTCTGACATGGTCCTGCATGTCGTGCATACTGCTCGTAGTCGGCGATGAAATGGACTTCACGAGGTCTTGCGTATCGGCATTCCATTTGTTGGTGCGACGATTGCTGGTATTGTACCCAGCTGCTTCGCTAAAGCGGGCAGAGCTGAAAGACTCGACTCGACCGTCAGAAGATGCTATAGTGACGATATCTGTCATACCCGGGTCGATACCGACACGCAGCGCACCCTGGCGCAAAGAAGCGTCCTGGCAGTCTTCGATACTTGCGTCTTTGGGATACCCCGCATTATCTCCTCCTCCTTCTCCAGCGATATCTTTACCCACCTGATGCTTCATTTGGACGGAGACCCCTTTGCCGTCGCTGAGGATTCGGTTGTCAAAACGAGACCCTTTCGTCTCAAGTCCTTGGACATTGAAGTACTTTCTCCACAACATGGAATGATTCTCGTGACGTCCATCGCCACGGACGCTCTCGAGCGGCGAATCGCCCATGCTGAGAAGCTTCATGAGTGTCATGGACGATATAGGGACGTAAGAAATGGTGAAGCCGCTCTTGCGTGGAAGGATACTGAACAGACGGGGGCGTTTTTTTGTTGTTTTCTCTTTTAGATCCGCTCCCAACTCTGTAAGCACGTGATGAAACAGTCTCATTGTCAGGTGCGCTCGAGTGTTGAACTGCTTCCCCCTTGGCAGCGGCAAGAGATCTCTCAGGCGTCTGACAACGTCTTTGATGAAACCCTTCGCATGCACGAGACTCGCTGGGATGATTTTGTCGATATCCGACTCAGGATACTGGACCACTGCCTTGACAATCTTATTGAAATGTTTCTTCAACAAGGGATGTTTCAAGCGCAGGTACTTGATTACAACCCTGTCCACGTTTGCCCAGACGCTGTTGCATGCCATCGTCGCCATTTGTATTGAGACGTCTGCGATTACCTGTCCCCATTGACGAACGTCCACCTTTAAGTAGCCTGCAGGCCTGAGAGCGTCGAAAGCAACCATGCTATCCTTCAAGCTTTGTCCCAGCGTATCCTTTCGAACGTTGGATGTCGAGACAGCAAGGATGCACCTGTAATAAAAGTTTCGATCCAGGTGCGGCAACTGCTTGACATCAAAGTCTCCATCATCTAGGCATCTGGTTATGTGAAATTTGCGAATAAGTATGCCTCTGCAACTGCGTGGTTGATTACGAGTACCATGCTTTGGATCCTTGAGCAGATCTGCTGCCTCGATACATCCATGCACAAAGAATTAAGCGTCTTCTTGACCACCATGATGTCCAGATCGTCGTCATCTCCGTTGTTTGTCACCACCCCCATCGAGAGGGAGTGATTATTATTTTAGTGATACCATACTAACGGACAATTTCCTTATACCCTATACGCGCACGTTATCATGATTGATGCAGAGGTAAGACATCGCGCGTTTGTTCACTACAAATACTATAATCGTAGCTTGAGGAAAGTTAGTCTGTTGTACAAAGTATCAAAATCGTCACTCCAACGTTGGGTCACCAAAGCCAATATAAAACATCATCGGAAGAAACGGGCGAGCGTCATTACCGAAGATATCAAGGTTGCTATAAAAAAACTGATCGACTCCAATCCATTCTTGACAATGTCTCAGCTTGCAGAGGGTGTGACGTCTCTGTCCTCTATCAAGATGTCTCCAAAAACGTTTGGACGCTACACACGCAGACTTGGCTACACACGCAAGCGCGCATACAAAACTGTTCGACACAAGAATGACCACAAATCTTCTGTCGAAAGTTTTTGTAAAGAGAATCTGGCCGTTCCGACATCGGATTTGATAAGCATTGATGAGGCGGGTTTTTACATCGGTGACACTTGTCGCAGAGGGTATTGCCAACTCGGCAAACGTTTAAATATCCAAATTTCTCGGACATTGCGAATGTCCAAATTGACGCTAATCGCTGCCGTTTCTGTCAAAGGTATCGTTCATTACAAGATCCTTGATCACAATTGCAAGAAAGTCGACTTTGTACAGTTTGTATCAGAGTTCCATCATTCAAAGGAGACGATCTCTGCGTTCGATACAGTAGGAATACGCCCGCTCTTTGTACCTCCTTACAGTCCAGAGTTCAACGCTATTGAGAATGTGTTCAGTTTGCTCAAGCGAAAATATCGCTGCGCGTGCCCAATAATTCCAGATGTAGCAGAATTATTTGATTACAGGTACGCTTTGAAAATGATTATTGATGCGCACGATGTAAGCCAACACGTTGACTTGTCAGGCTTGATCATGTAACTTCTGTGTCTGTACAGGCCTTGAATGTTTTGTATCAATCTCTTGAAGACAGTATCTGTATTGACAAGATCGGTTACAAAGCTTGAATCGGTCAAATCCCCAAAATAAAAGGTGTCCCACAATCAAATGTCCCTAGCTGTATGTCGAATATCGTGACACCTTCGTATCCCTACATACCAATATTTGAATCCGCAAAGCCGTACATACCAGGCATCCTCGCGAAGTCAGGCTCTTCGGGGTCCCCGACCATCTCCTTTTCCAACGCTCCGGACACAGGTCTGTTCAATCCAGTGGCTGGAACACTAGGTGTGGTCGCAGGAGGGACAGAGATGGTGCGTGTGTCAGACACAATAGTATCATTGTTGGGGGATCTAGTGGTGTCATCGAACATAGTCCCGATGACGAACGCGACGCAGTACATAGGGACATCGACCATGCACTTCAAAGAGGCGTGGATCGACGAGCTACACATATCGTCGAACACTCTCTACATCGGGGACGCGCCAGTGCTTTGCGCTGATAATGATGCCGTGTCCATCCGCGCCGACCCGGGGCAAGGCATCACGCTAACGACCACAGGCGATGGGGAGACATCACTGCTGTCCGCCAAGGGAGTCAATGTAGTGTCGGAAGGGGGTGTCACGATGCGTGTATCAGGACCTCTAGGGAGAGTTAACATACAGTCTAGCGGAGCAGGTAGCACCGTGAATTTGGGAGCGGAAAAGGAAATTGTGATGACAGCACCTCTTACGACGATATCAAGTAACATGATCGTAAAAGGTGACCTGACTGTAGAAGTCACACAATTAACGGTGAACACGCAGACGGTGACGGTTGAGGACAATATAATTGTACTTAACTCAGGTGAGATGGGATCAGGTGTCTCAAAGGGTGAGGCAGGATTTTCTATAGATAGGGGAGATGCTCCCGAATATCAGCTTCTTTTTCGGGAGTCGGACAACGCGTTCGTAATAGGTCCGCTAGGCTCCCTCACACCCATAGCGACCGAGACATTTGCACGCAACGCAAACAATATATCCAGTGGAACATTAGCGGTTGCTAGAGGAGGAACGGGGGTCTCCGTCAGTACCGGAACAGGGAGTGTTGTTTTGAGTATTTCTCCAACGTTTACAGGAACAACTAACTTTGCAGCTCTTTCAACTTCTGGGCCTTCGACGATCAATGGTAACATGACCTTCGGAACCGGAGTCAATCTATTTGTAAACCCTAACGATTCCGTGACTGCTCCAGGGTACTCTTGGGATACTGATGCAAATACCGGAATGTATCGTGTTGCGACAGATTCAATAGGGTTTGCTGTAGGCGGGGTCAATAAAGCTACTATAAACAGCACTGGTATAGGTGGTGGCGGAGCTAATATAACCAGTTTAAATGCTGCCAACATATCCAGTGGAACATTAGCGGTTGCTAGAGGAGGCACGGGAGTCAGTACGGGCTTAAGTGCCCTGAACGCAAACAATATATCCAGTGGAACATTAGCGGTTGCTAGAGGAGGAACGGGTGTTGTGACGAGCACCGGGACGGGAAGCGTTGTGTTGAGCGCCAGTCCTACCCTAACTGGAGTGGTTGTGCTCCCTTCCACTACCGTCAAGGGCGACGTCACGTTTGACGCAGGAGTAAATCTATTTGTAAACCCTAACGATTCCGTGACTGCTCCAGGGTACTCTTGGGATACTGATACAAATACCGGATTGTATCGTGTTGCGGCAGATTCAATAGGGTTTGCTGTAGGCGGGGTCAATAAAGCTACTATAAACAGCACGGGGATAGTGGGTAGCGGAGCTAATATAACTGGTTTAAGTACTGCCAACATATCCACCGGGATTTTGGCGGTTGGTAATGGAGGCACTGGAGTCAGTACCGGTTTAGGTGCCCTGAACGCAAACAACATATCCAGTGGAACATTAGTGGTTGCTAGAGGTGGAACGGGGGTCTCCGCCAGTACCGGAACAGGTAGTGTTGTTTTGAGTACTTCTCCGACGTTTACGGGAACAACTACCTTTGCATCTGTAACAACATCTGGGACTTCGACTATCAATGGTGACATGACTTTCGGAACCGGAGTCAATCTATTTGTAAACCCTAACGATTCCGTGACTGCTCCAGGGTACTCTTGGAATACTGATCCAAATACCGGAATGTATCGTGTTTTGGCAGATTCAATAGGGTTTGCTGTAGGCGGGGTAAATAAAGCTATTATAAACAGCACTGGTATAGTAGGTAGCGGAGCTAATCTAACTAGTTTAAGTGCTGGCAACATATCCAGTGGAACATTAGCGGTTGCTAGAGGTGGAACGGGGGTCACCCTTAGTACCGGAAGTGGTAGCAATGTGCTCAGTGACAACGCCACGATGAGCAACCTGAACATCGTAGGAGGGATATACCAGAACGGAGTACCATTTAAGGTGGGTGTGGGCTTTGATGACGGAACAGTTGGGTTTCCTTCCATTACATTCAATTCGGATGCAAACACCGGTTTGTACAGAGTTGGTGCGGACACAATTGGGATCAGCACCGGGGGTGTGTCGCGTGTAACTATTTTGGATAACGGAAACGTTGGTTTTGGTACAAACGCACCCGTAGCCAGAGTGCATGTTGTAGGCGATGGATATTTCAATGGCAACGTGATCGCTACCAGCAAGATCATCGGTTTCAGCACTATGGAGTCCGATTCTAACGTCAAGCACCACTTCGAGCCCATCACGGACGCGCTTGACAAGATCGACGCTATCGGCGCGTAAACCTTCGAGTACCGTGGCGACGATAGCCGCAAGAGGCACGCCGGAGTCATCGCGCAGCAGGTGCAACGAGTCCTTCCGGAAGTCGTAGACGTGCACCCTCTTAAGGACACTCTCACGGTCGCTTACGGCAACTTGTCATCGTTGCTTCTGGCGGGAGTCCAGGAACTGCGCGACAAAGTGAACACCCTAAAAGATGAACTCACCCGGCCGTGGCACTGCCGTGGGGTTCTCGTTGAGCTCATCTTAGGACACCTGCGTTATCTCTTAACAGATGTGCCGCCCCAGGCAAACTCCCCACCTGACAAGGAAATCCGTGAACCAGAGAATGAGGAATCATTCATGCTTGGTCAGGGACAGGCATCCGACCTTGTAAAACTGATTATGGTTCATGACAAGCTTCAGTCAAGGTTGGGTACCGAGAAAACCTTACGATCAAAAGAGAGGATGAAGATAAAGAAGAAGATGATTCGCATTCGGAAGAGAGTTTTTTACCTCAAGAAATAGTTCAGGGACCAGACAACAAATTTCTTGCCCGCCATGAGAATCACGATAGCGAGCGCCGATTAAATGTGGGATACTGTCATACTTTGTTTGAGACACACATTTTTCGTACGAACGAACAGATCTGTGAAGTCGAAAACTAAGCGTGAGTATGAGAGGCCATCGCAGAAAGAACTCGAGCACTTCGTCTGGGACAGTATCAAATCGAGCCGGGGTATCCGGTCCCCTCGAAGGAAGCCACATTCGTGCGGATCGTATGTGTATGCGTGGCATCGTAAGCCCTTGATCTTTGTAAAATTTTAGGATGTCGTCGAGCTCGTCGAAGACCTCGTCGTAGTAATCGAATATGTCTTCGCCGTTCACGAGAATAGTAAACGGGTCGCGCACGTCCACAACGAGGTGCTCAAGGCGGTCCCTTAGAATACTGAAGAGTATCATTTATTGGTTTACTTACAATTGTTATTGGTTTAATACGTACAATTTGTATATTACAAAAATGTGTTGGAACGCGCAGATAAGTTTGTGTACGTTCATATTTGCGCTCGCCGCCTCGATCATATCGCTCGTCAGCGGGTACGGTCACTGGCGAGAGTTTGTTTTCTTCATGTCGTTCGCGAGCATGCAGTTGCTGGAGTTTTTCATTTGGACATACATTGGCAACGCATCCGTCAATAGGATTCTCTCGGCGCTGGGGCTCGCTTTGATCATGTTGCAACCCATAGCAGCAGGATTCTACATTAATGGGGCACGCAACGCATTGATTTATTCTGCTGTGTATACGGTGTTCCTCATTTTCTTTTTTGCATATCATGCGCCATTCGACTTCTCAACCGTAGTGAACTCCAACGGACACCTTCAGTGGAACTGGCTGAATACGTCTGCCATCGTGACTATGCTGTGGACCGCGTTCGTATTGAGCGCGATCTGGATGTCTTGCAAGACTACCGTGAGCAAACTTCTTATTATTACCCTGATTGTTTCACTGACAGTCGTATCTGGTGGAACTTCAAGAGTAGCGGGACGTGGGGTACCGTCTACTGCTCATTTGTGAATATTGCGTTTTTGTTCATCATGATCAAAGTGTTTTACAGGTTGTACACGGAAACTCCCCCAGTCGGCGGAAGTGGGTGTTTCTTTGTAAAAGCTTCTCCTCATCCTCCATAATTCCCTTGTCCGAGTGTACAGTGAATGATTGTGTATGTGAGTCCGCAGCTAAATCCCATGGTCAGTGTTCGCGACACCATTGGTACACTCGGACAAGGGAATTATGTTACATAATATGCCGAGTCCCCCAAAATCCTCTTGTATGTGTTTATCTTCTACACTTCGCTCGACACTGCGTTCTGTAAAGAACCTGTCAGCTTGTAATCAATTGTGCGTCCTACCACAACTTCCAGTTTGCAATATTTCTTTGTCCTCGCAAGAATTCCGGGGCGGGTTGGGTACATTGTAAAGAAATTGTGGATGTCCGGTCTGAGTGTAACAAACAAGACTAAAACTTTTCATTTTTATTTTATGTTTGTTCAGTGTATTGAAAAAGGAATGGATCAACACCAAACAGGCGGACGTGAGTTGGGTCGCGGCGTTACCGCGCGGACTATCGAAATCTCAAATCCATCCGACGCTACCGATACCGATACCTTTAAGCACATCCTCGTGTCTGCGCTGGCAGATGTAAAGAAAACCAAGAGCCGGCGGGCGTGGATTCTGTATGTGTTGGAGAAGAAGAATCATGGAATGACCCGTGTGAAGTTGACAACCTCCGGGGAGAAGGAACAATTTTGCTCAAATGTGTTAAACACAAAAGTGGCCGACAAGTTTGTGTGCAAGGACATTAACAGCGCCTCTGCGTTCAATGAGGAGATACGTACAGCTGAGCTGCTTTTCCGTAACGTGAGCGCGTCCGGTCTCGCGAAGGCGACTACCTTTTCTTCGATTCCATTTAAGCGCTTCAATGTGGTCGGTATTGATATCGGCGGAAAAGCTATTCTGTCTCGTGACAGCGGCTTTTACGTGTTCTCTCTTAGGTGCTCGATGAGCGCCGCATCAAAGGGAATTTCCTCCGATGCAAACATGGACAAGTTCGTCCGTGAGACCTTCGAGAACTTCGACGTGATCCACCGTGCCGGGATCATCCACGGCGACGTCAAGCTGGACAACATGATTTACTGTGCCAAGGACGACCACTACCGGCTTATCGACTGGGGCAAGAGTGCCGACCATGCTGACATGGTTGCCAGATATGTGGACAATACGCGGTTTGGGTTCGTGAACAACACCTCCTCTCCGATGGCTTGGTTCTGCAGTGGAATGAATTACGCCGCTTCGCTCGTGTTCATGACCATGATCGTCACTCGACACATGGAGCGAGTGGCGATGTGTCCTCCGATGCGTGCATTGGTAGCGCACGCGTACACGTCCTTCAACCTGGCGGTGCGATCGATTCTCGGCGGTAATCCACTGTTCAAGCTTGACAAGGTCACCGACAAGAAGCTGCGTCTCGACATTCTTGATCGGGACGCGCAATCCTTTGACCTTTACGACATCGGTCTGATCTTGACGGCGTTCGTGTGCATTTACGACGATGCTCTGTCGGTTCGCATGCGCGAGCGCGCGCTGGCATTGGCGTTCCGTCTGGTGGACTACGGCGACCCATCGGCGCACCTGTCAACCGCGCGTGATGCGCTGCGATGGTGGGTGCAGGAAAGCAAGCGTAGTACCAATACTACATCGGGGCGTAGCCGCAGCAAACGTTGACTCTTAAGATCTTAAGATAAAGATGCAGGCGGGGTATCCCATTTTATTGAAGTGTACATTATTACCATCCTGCTGCCGTTATTCGTGACTCAAGAGTTGCTATATTACTATGCGCAATCTGGAGATCGGCATCTTTTTCTTGAATGGATTTTATCAGGTAAGGGATCAGACCAATGTAGTTCAAGAACGCGATGTTGGAACCCCAATCCTTGTAATCCGGATCGATGGATGGATCGGAGGAGGATGTGATGGCAGTAGTGTACAGAGCGTTGCTGTCGGCGCCCTCGGGGATCGTCACCAGATGCCTCAACTCAGGAGCATCGTAAAAGATCTCCTGAGCTATCATACCAGACTCTCTCGTAAAAGATGCGTCGCTGTTGGTTATGTAGTCCATGGCGGACCACTTGTTGTATGTCTGCGGCCTGAGCTTTTTGAGAGTGGAGGTGGCTTCCTCGATGAAAACTTCATCGGTTTTGATGCGGTCATCAGAAGAAGGGGTGAAGGAGGCGGCTGTCGCCGCGCCTACTACTGCCAGAGTCCCGTTACCTCTGATCCTAGCGAGCTCAGAGGATGTGGTTGATGACGTTCCGGAGTAAAATACATGAGAGGCTCCTATATTATCGACTTGATATCTAAGAGTACTGCCATTAATGCCGAACCCATAGAATTGATGTTCATCAGAGACACCTCCATGTCCGAACAAAACTACCTTTTTGTTTATAATTGTATTATCAAATGTGAGCGCGTTCCTCAAGGTGATCCCATTGGGGGTCATTACTAAAGGCTTCTTATGTTCACCTGCAGGGATGCTATCTGAGCCGGTGAATCCATCGCCCACACACAGAAAATCCAAATTACCTCCACTGTTTAGCATAGCCCATCCAAGTTTGGTATTGTCATATCGTTTGTACTCATTGTTTCCAAGATTCCACGTGTTCCACGTAAGACCGCAATGATGTTGGTAACCACCCCATCCGTTCGTGATTGCAAAGTTGTTCACGTAGCCACTGTAAGACGAACTTGTGATATGGACAACTTCTTGAGTGCTATATCCGTCGGAATTCAATCCATCATTTCCGTTTCCATAAGCATCAAACGATATTGTCTGGGGTTTCAGGTAACCGGTGACAGCTACGGTTCCATCAAATATTGAGTCTCCTCCCACAACATGCAATTTGGATTGAGGCGTACTGGTACCAATACCGACATTACCGTTGTAATCAATGGTCATAGCTTTCAAAAGCGTGCCTGCCAGTGAAGTGGTATTTTGAACACTGAAGTGCATTTTCCCCCTAAAAGTATTGTCGCTACGCTGAAACGTGATCGACGCACCAGGTGTGTAATTGTCAGAATATCCCTGTACAGAAATGAATGCAACACCTGTTGTTGCGGATGAGGATGAAATTACTAATGGATAATTATCTAATGTAGAATCCGTAGTTGTATTTGCATCATTACGTATTTTTACGTTCCCGGTGACAGCTACTGTTCCATTGATCGTCGAATGCCCAGAAGTTGTAAGAGATGCAAAGTTAGCTGTTCCTGTAAACGTTGGAGAAATACTCAAAACAACACTACCAGTTCCGGTACTGGCGGAGACCCCCGTTCCTCCTCTAACAACAGGTAATGTTCCATTGGATATATTGTTTGCGTTCAGGGCACTTAATCCCGTACTGACTCCCGTGCCTCCTCTATCAATCGCTAATGTTCCACTGGATATATTGTTTGCGTTCAGGGCACTTAAGCCCGTACTGACTCCGGTGCCTCCTCTAGCAACCGCTAATGTTCCACTGGATATATTGTTTGCGTTCAGGGCACTTAAGCCAGTAATGACTCCCGTGCCGCCTCTAGCAATACCTAGAACACCGTTGGTGATGTTGCTTGCCTCTGACGCGAAGTTCTCTGTTGCTATTGGTACGAGGGATCCTATTGGGCCCATCTTGAACTTGTCCGTTGTCTCGTCAAAGAGGATCTGATAGTCCGGTTCGTCGCCTCTGTCCACAGAAATGCCAGCGGTCCCTGCCGACACACCGTCCCCCACCTGCCCTGCGTTCAGGACCATGATGTTGTCTTGAACGGTAACTGTCTGCGCATTCACGGTGAAACGGGAGCCGTTGACAGTCAGATTACCTTGGACCGTCATGTTTGAGGAGACCGTTGTCATGGGGGCGTTCAGGCTGACCTCCGCTGTTGCTCCGACGGCCACGCGACCACCCGACCCGCTGGCCAGAAGGTCCACTACAGAGTTGAGTCCAGAGGTGGTTATCTCGACTCCCTTTACGGATGTCATCGTGGATTTTCCGAGACCCGTCGTCTTTATCACGATGCTCTGGTCCACATCAGCCTTGATCGCGATGGAGTCATTGTCAGTTCCCAGGACGGGGGTGTCCCCGAGGTACAGTGTGTTTTGGGAGATGTGAATCGTGTCGATCCACGCCTCCTTGAATGGGTTGAGTGCACTGCCTATGTACTGCGTGGACGAGGTCGTCGGCATAATGTTTGACGCGACGACGATGTCCTTATCCACTGTCAGCGTCCCGTTCACGGACAGGTTCTCTCTCACTAATAAATCACCACTAATTTCGGTGTCACCGTAGCTATCGCAAACAAGTCGAGCTACCCCCCCTGTGGTGATTCCATAAAACCCAGTACCTGGGGAAAATATGCCGGTATTTGAATCGGTTTCGAAAGAGTATGCTGGTGCGTTGCTACTACCTGTGCTAGTGCGAATTGTGTTGGTGCTAAAATTATTACCAACGCTTGCGTTCCCGCTGAAGGTACCATTAACAGAGGAGATGTTGGACGAGGCGACGATGTCCTTATCCACCGTCAGCGTCCCGTTCACGGACAGGTTCTCTCTCACTAATAAATCACCACTAATTTCGGTGTCACCGTAGCTATCGCAAACAAGTCGAGCTACCCCCCCTGTGGTGATTCCATAAAACCCAGTACCTGGGGAAAATATGCCGGTATTTGAATCGGTTTCGAAAGAGTATGCTGGTGCGTTGCTACTACCTGTGCTAGTGCGAATTGTGTTGGTGCTAAAATTATTACTAACGCTTGCGTTCCCGGTGAAGGTACCATTAACAGAGGAGATGTTGGACGAGGCGACGATGTCCTTATCCACCGTCAGCGTCCCGTTCACGGACAAACCTTCGCTATCCACGGTGACCCTTTTCACTCCGCCTGTGACGATACCGATGTTGTTTGGAGAGACATTGTAAATGCCTGTGTCCGTATCGTTAAAGAAGGCCAGCGTCGGCTCGTTGGAAGTTCCGGAGAGCACTCTCACCCCCTTGATGGGCGGGTGGCTATCGTTCACCATGTTCGACGTCGATGTAGCCTGATTCGCGACCTCGCTTAATCGAATAAAAGACGCCATTTGTATGTACCAAATGTAAAAAAAAAAATCGTCAAGGTACCGCCTTTTTTTTGAGATGTACAAGTAATAAGTAAAGTGCGATGTCGGCCTCCCCCTACCCGTCAAAACCTCCTACGGCATCCTCTGCACCCGCGTTCGGGATCAATCGTCCGTTTTTGGGTCCAAAACCTCCTACGGCATCCTCTGCACCCGCGTTCGGGATCAATCGTCCGTTTTTGGGTCCCTTGATTAATAACGAAGCTAAGAGTTCTTCTCCCCCATCTGCTCCGTATTCTAATGGTTCCAAGACGCAGATTCCGGTGGCAGCAGGTGTGGGTGGGCAGAGAACGACGACCATTCGCGACCTTGTGAGCAAGACTTCGCTTGTGGTGGCTATCGTCGAGTCATTGAAAGCCGTTTCGTCTGCCTCCTCAGCGGAGGTCTCTAGCCGACTCTCTACCCTCATTCGCACGATCGAGGGGATTCCGCGCACGACGATGTTGCCGGACGCGACGAAGACTGCTTTGGTTGATTATTCAGCATCGAATGCGGCAGTCTTCTCTGATGTCCTGGCCCGGTGGAAGGGTTTCTTGGATGATAAAGCTGCTTCCGTGAAGAAGATCCGCGATAGCGCGCAGAAACTGAAGGAGGTTGAGGTGTTGATCAACTCATTTGAGAGTAACTACTCTAGTTTTGTATCGATGTCCAATCCCCGGAGTGTGGGGTGGGGTGGGGTGTCCCCAGCGACATCAGATGCTTCGAAAAACCGGATGAAAGTAAACATGATCGGTATCCTGAATGACATCGTGGAGAAGATCGGTGGTATAGACGATATTTCCATAGATCCGCGTGATTTCACCCCCGCGCCGGACCATATTGTCATGGACGATGATGTTATTTTCACCCAATACCAGCGTCAGGTTCGCAATCTGAAGGCCAGTCTGTTGGTAGCGAACAAGGAACTTGCAACAGCGCTTGCAAATGCGGATAAGCCTTACAAACTCAGGGACATTACCGAACGCAAGGGGGGTAGCAATAAAGAAAGCGGGGATATCTATCAGTTGTTGAGTCCCGAAACGTTTGTGTCATTGGTGAAGGAGCCTTTGGACGCCACTGCGAACCTTGTCCGAGACGGTACGAACAAGATGAAAGATGAGCTCCTTAATATTGTTGATCGGCAGAATAAAACAAAGGGTCCCGCTGGAGGGGACAATATCGGAGTTCTCCAACAGCACATTGAGGACTTGTCGTATATTTTCGAGGCGACGAAGGATTTGCAGTACGTGGGTCTTCTGCTCGATGTTGATGAGGTTGTTTCTAAGTTGAAGAAGTTCTTAGAGGTGGCGAAGAATAAGCAGGGGGTTATGGATCGTTTGAAGATTGAGGATCTCGGTTCTTACAAAGAGACGACGAGTTCTTCTGCAGATGCCCCCAAGTCTATTTTTGACGAGTACAACAAGTTGAAGACTCCTTCTCGTACTCGTAATCCGAAGTGGATTAAGAATTCGGGTGGGTTGATGCACCGTCGTATTGACGACGAATTCCTTGATACGTACGTGAACCAGTTGAGTGGTTTCTATGAGAAAATCAGTGAAAACAAGCTTATTTCCGGTGGCATCGAGAATGCCAAGGGCCAACTCATTTCTCGTTTGAGTGGGTTGGACAAGCAGGCTTCTTTGGATAGGACGAAGAATGATGGGACCATGTTTTTGAATATGCAGTCCGCCCGTGAAATGAAGGTTGCCGCTTACAAGTCGTACATTTCTACCTTGCAGAATATCTTGAATACTTTTATGGAGGAGAACACGTCTTTCATTCTTGAGCAGCATCGAGACGCCTTGGCTTACGTGATGTATTGGGATGAGAAGATGCAACAGAATCCTGAAATCGGTGACGAGCTGTGTCGGAAACTTGTTACGATGTACCTTGAAACGCGTGACAAAATCGTGGATTACATCAATGAGAGTGTGATTCAGGTGATCATATCGGATGTGGATAACACGCTGGTGGTTACGACGAATGTCACTAACGGGGCAATGATCGTGCGTTTGGACGAGAAGCAGGAGAAGATGGTTATGAAGTTGTTTGGTAATTTCATCGATTGGGTTGAGAAGAAGGGGAATTGGATTGTAGACTTGCACATTCGGGGCACGTTGTCATGGGTTGATGTATTGATGTCCCAGGTGTTTCTGGTATCGTACGTGATCAAGGTCGTTCGTGTTTTCTTCATGTGGATGTCTTTGCGGTTTGCGTACTTTATGTTTCAGCGTCGGATTGAGAGCGATCCTACGACGTCGTACTCTCAGAATCCTCCATCCCCTATGTATTTCGTTGCCTTTTTTTTATTGTTTGACTTTGTATTCAATGCTTTGTTGTTCGTAGTCCTTTTGATTGTTGACTGGTTGCTTTCGGATCCTGTGGATCCGATGATCAAACGCAATCTCTGGGTTGCCATTATGGTTGACTATTGCGTGTCTAATGTTGTAATGAGCATTCTTGCTGTTTCGATCGGGTTGGTCGTGAAAGATAAGAGGTTCTTCAGGTACAGGTATGATCCATTGATAGGGATCCGTGCAATGAAGGACATTTTGGTTCAACACCTTTATCGTTGTATTGTCTATTCCGTTTTTCCGTCTGATCGTTGAATACTTCACTCTCCTTCAAACCTTTCATCAGCAATTTGCAACAGGTGTACAACAACGACCGTCTGTCCCCGTTGTACATTGAGAATTGGAATTATTCAATAGACTGTACATTGACCGGTCTAATGTGTAACGAGTCCCGCTAAAATTGTATTTAATGAAACCGCTAAACCAGCTTCGTGTACGGCCCGTCCAGCAAAGAAACCTCCTTCATGACGATCATTGCAACAACAAGCCCCCGTGTTTCTTTGCCCGGGTTGACCGGGGAAAGGCGATCGCTTATTGCGTCTGGTCTTTCATGGGACACTTTCGAAAGTACGACAAAGAAGTCAATACTTCCTTCATGTTTGGTACTTCTTATGTTGTTGTGTGTGGTGACTTGAACATTTCTGCCATGAATCACCCATTCCGGTGCCTCAATCGGGGCGTTTCCCGGCATTGGTTGTGATTCTTGCTTTTGATGTCGAATCGATTTATCGAAGTCTTGCCTCTTTGCTCTTGCTCTGTTGGTATTGTTTTCGTTGGCGAAGGAGTTACATTTCCCGAAGGATGACATGATGCCCATCGCCTCGCCTACCAAGTCTGAGTCTCCGTTAGCCATTTGTTGTTGGATCTTTGAACTAACTGAGCTGACTATGTTTCCGAGGAGCCCATTGTTTTCGAATAGTTTTGATATATCGAGTTGTCCGTTACCACCATCTCCTCCTGAGAGCGATTCCGCAATACTGGATATGTCGATATCGTTTGCGATTTCCTTTGCGATTTTCCCTATCTTGCTGTTACCGCCCATTAGCGCCTGGAAGACCGCGTCCATGCCTTCTGTACCATCATCATCATTGCCTTCTGTACCATCATCATCCTTCGCGACTTCGTTTGCTAATCTCTTGAGCATCTCTCGTACATCCAGGTCGTCTATGTCGTCACCTATGAAATTACTGGCGCAGGTCTGGTATTGGTATTTTTATCATTATTACCATCATCATTAGCCTTTTGCTGGATTTTTGATATGTTGTCTAGGACCACTTTCACGAGTGCTTCTCCATCTAGTGTCTTCGTTGGGTCATCAATCTTAGTCCATGTGAGGCACAGTGTTGCTAGGACTGTGAGGTACACTCGCACCTTGCTCTTGTCTTGTGTGGACGTTGCGATAGCTAGGGCCCTACCTGCACTGATTCCAGGATAGAACTCGAATGAGTCGTGCACGGTCTTAAGTTTCTCTTGATCCATGTTTGTGGCCGCTCTGCGTATTGCTGCGTCCTCTTCCGTTGAGGCATGGTTAGTTGATTCCTCTTGACCGACCGTCTTGTCTAACTCCTGCAGTTCCGCAAGAAGATCTGTGGAGTACCTGTTGTACACGAGGAAGAGCTGCCTGTTGTGTGTAGCTGACATATTTTTTGGTGTTTTACTACTTTCACGTGTTGGAAAAAAGTGGATTTTCCAAACGCACTCCACAGACGGTATAAAGAATCTTCGACAACAAAAATACAAATAGGATACGATCGCATCCTTTGATTACGTTAAAATGAACCTGACCACCGTTTCAGAGTTGTTGTCTACAAAGAACCGCGAGTATGAGATCGCACATTCCCGTTTGCTGCGTTCTCTGAACCTGGACCGTGAAGAGACTACCCTTCGTTCCTACCTGACGCTTGTGAAGAACGACGTTACCGAATGGATTCGTCTCACCTCCATGGACAACACTAAGCCTAAGACGGCTCTTTTGTTCCTTCTGGAGCGTTCTGTGGATGCTCGTGCAGATATTGGTGAATCGGAGTGCGACGAACTTGCTGAAATGGTTCGTAGGGAGTGGAAGCGTCTCCGCAAGTTGTGGTTGGTTGAGAAGCGTGCAGGGGCTTCTTCGTTATCTTCTGGCATTGAAACAGGGAGTCGCGACGTGGACATGGTTGAAGACGCAACTGCGGTTTCTATCGGTAACTCTTTGGAGATTATGACTGCTCGGAACCAAGTGTTGCGTAGTGTGATCAATGTTTTGAAGGGCGTTATTGAGGACGTTACATGTCCTAATGCGACTGACACGGAGAAGTTGCAGATGGTCGTGAAGGGCATGTTTTCATTGATCGATAGCGGACGCGATGACATTGCGTGCGATGACATTGCGTGCGATGTCACCACCTCCCCCATCGTCGTGAACAATGTTGATTAATTTTGAATGGAATGGATTGGATTGGATTGTGTGTAAAGAATTGAATCGTCCAACATACAAAATAAAAACAAACAAATTGTAAGATGAAGAATCCTTCTAATTCCAAGACTGACGGTGATCTACGGTCAGAGTTCCGTTCCTTCGCATTATCAGAGGGTGTTAGTGAGAGCTCTATCTCCAACTACCTTAACCGATTGTCTACTTTGGAAACATCTGTGTTCCCTGAATTGAGCTTGGATATAATAGTTCTTGGAGGACGTTCTGTTGTGAAGAAGTCATCTGCGAAGAAGTCTTTGGTTGTATCATCATCTCCGAAGAATTCATCTTTCACAACGGTAGATGACATCGACGCTGCGTACGACGTGTTGCGTGTGCGTTACTCTAACATGTCTACGCGACGTAACTTTTTGACCGCCATATTGGCCTTTCTGCGGTACACTCCTTCCTTACGTGACGACCCCCGCGCTGCATCTGCACGTGCTCGTTGGACAGAATTTCACGGACATGCTCGCGCGTTTCAAGAGTCTCGTTACAAACAGCACATGCCTTCGGAGCGGCAACTCGAGAAGTACGTCGGCCTCGACCAAATCGATTCCAAGTACCAAGAGCTGAAGGGCGGAGATGTTACTAACACTACTCTTCAAGATTCCCTTGACATTTTGTTGTTGTCATTCGTCCTTTCGATGCCTCCTAAACGCGCTGACATGGGAGCTTTGCGCATCTACGAGGACACGGACCCTCGTTTGTCTTCAGAAAACTACCTTGTATTGCGCCGGGCGTCTTCTGCATCATCCGTTAATGCCACCGCCTACATCGTATTGAACAAGTACAAGACTTCCGCGTCCTACGGTCGTGTCGAGACGGATCTTCCTCATAGCGCCACCGCAGACCTCCTGGACAGTCTGCGTCACTGGCCACGAGACTACGTGTTCGTTACCCGCCGCGGACACAACCGACCGTTCGCCTCGAACAATGCGTACGGACGGTGGGTGCAGAGCGTGTTTTCTCGTCTGTTCGGACGTGCGACGGGAGTGACCATGCTACGACATATTTTCATCACTGAGAAGGTAGACCCGGGTTCGATGAACGATGACGAGCTGGAAGACATAGCGCGTCAAATGTTACACTCGACTGACCTGCAACGGAAGTATAACTGGGACCGCGCGAAGATCTGCGAGACGCTCTCTCAAATGTGTGAGCAGTGTACTCCAGGTAAATTACAGACAAAATCAACGAAGAAGAGGAAGTTCGGCTCCGTTGTGCATCTTCCCATCAAGTAAATTATTCCCTAGGCTAAATAAATTATTATGAACTATTACAACCACGAAAACAAAACTATGGCGACTGGGATACCTTTGGCGACATTAACGATCGCTCCATTTTCAGGATATCAGTTCACTAACTCTGCAGTTGGAGATTTGCTGATCCACGGTATCAACGGAGGCTCTTCTCAAAAGATTCTGGTAGGAACACAAAGCAATAATTATGCGCTAGTTTCGTTCGAGCAAACCGAGGTCACAGTGAGGGATGCCAAGTTGTCCATGATGAACGACTCAGGTGGAGTGCAGCTCTCCGCAGAGGGGGATGTAATGTACACCACAGGGTCCATCATCCCAGCATCGACATGCAACGTGACCTTCGGATCTGATGCATCTCGATGGGAAAGTATGTACGTCAACAACTTCACCATGAGCGGCAAGGCCCAGCTGGGGTCCAATGTGTCAATGTCCAATGCTACAGGTAAGGCAAACATCTGGTCCTCAGGGACCTACTTGGGTGTTAACACCCCCAACCCGACCCAAGAACTTGACGTGAACGGGTCCATGAACGTGTCATCTAACGTCACAATCAGAGAGACGCTAGATGTCGGGCTATCAACCACCTTGCAGGACACCCTACTGGTAAATGGTGCTGCCACCCTTTCCAATTCTCTGACTGTTGACGGAGTCACCACCCTCGATAATACCCTACTGGTAACTGGTGCTGCCACCCTTTCCAATTCTCTGACTGTTGACGGAGTCACCACCCTCGATAATACCCTACTGGTAACTGGTGCTGCCACCCTTTCAAATTCTCTGACTGTTGACGGAGTCACCACCCTCGATAATACCCTACTGGTAACTGGTGCTGCCACCCTTTCAAATTCCCTAATAGTTGACGGCGCTACTACATTGGATAATACCCTAATGGTGACTGGTGCTGCCACCCTTTCCAATTCCCTAACGGTGGACGGTGCTACCATTTTGGACGACACCCTGCTGGTCATGGGTGCGTCCACGTTTTCCAACGAGGTCTCTTTCGCGAACAGTTCCACCTTCCTCAGTAACGTGACTGTCCTCGGGCAGCTCAGCGTTGACACCGTCACCTACAATGTGAGCAACATCGTTGTCTTTGCATCCGAGGAGTTGCGCAGCAACTTGCTTGTGGAGGGTGTCCTGGACGCGCGGAGCAACGTGTCCTTGGGTGGCAAAACCTTGATTGGCGACGACTTGACTGTCGATAGCAACGTTTTTATACAGGGGGTAACCACCCTGTCCAACGACTTGATCGTTACAGGCAACACATTCTTCCTAGGATCTGGTGGTGCGCAGACATTCGAAGGCGCGGTCATAATCAAAGATACTCTGGATGTCTATAGCAACTTGGTAGCGAAGTCCGGTCTCCAGGTGGATGGGGTGGCGTCATTCTCCAATGACGTTTACGTGTCGAGCAACTTTGCGGTTCAAGGAGTCACCACATTTGGGGACGCACTCGAGGTGACCGGTGCATCCACCCTCTCCAACACCCTCATTGTTGACGGAGCCACTATTCTCGACAATACCCTGTTCGTGACCGGGGCATCCACCCTGTCAAACACTGTTGACGTGTACGGTCCAGCCAGTCTTCGGAATGACCTCTTCGTCGCAGGAGCATCCACCCTCTCCAACACCCTAACTGTCGACGGTGCCACTATTCTCGACAACTCCCTGTTTGTGACCGGCGCATCCACCCTCTCCAACACCCTCATTGTGGACGGTGCCACTATTCTCGACAATACCCTGTTCGTGACCGGGGAATCCACTTTGTCCAACTCCGTCGACGTGTACGGTCCCGCCAGTCTTCAGAATGACCTCCTCGTGATGGGAACGTCCACCCTCTCCAATACCCTAACTGTCGACGGTGCCACTATTCTCGATAACTCCCTGTTTGTGACCGGCGCATCCACGCTCTCCAATTCCCTCACTGTGTCCGGAGCAGCCACTGTCGACAATACCCTGTTTGTGATCGGGGCATCCACTCTGTCCAACACCCTAACGGTCGATGGTGCCACTATTCTCGACAATTCCATGCTCGTGACTGGCGCATCCACCCTCTCCAATTCCCTCACAGTGGACGGCGCCACTATTCTCGACAATACCCTGTTTGTGACGGGGGAATCCACTCTGTCCAACTCCGTTGACGTGTACGGCCCCGCCAGTCTTCAGAATGACCTCCTCGTGATGGGAACTTCCACCCTCTCCAATACCCTAACTGTCGACGGTGCCACTATTCTCGACAACTCCCTGTTTGTGACCGGCGCATCCACGCTCTCCAACACCCTCATCGTGTCCGGAGCAGCCACTGTCGACAATACCCTGTTTGTGATCGGGGCATCCACTCTGTCCAACACCCTAACGGTCGACGGGGCCACTGTTCTCGACAACTCCCTGTTCGTGACCGGTGCCTCGACTTTCTCCAACACAATGGCCGTGACCAGCTCTGCAAGCTTCCTGAGCAACGTGACCATCCTTGGTGAACTGAGTGTGGACTCTATCACTTACAACCTGAGCAACATCGTCATCTACTCGTCCGAGGAGATTCGCAGCAACTTGTTGGTGGAGGGTATCCTAGATGTGAGAAGCAACTTTAGGGTGGAGGGAACTAGCATGCTCTCCAACGAGCTTCACCTGTTTTCATCGGCGACCCTGTACAACGGAGAGTCCACTGTGACTCTGAGCAACTTGGGAGGATCAGCGACTCTGTCCGCAAGCTCCAACAACTTTGGTATTAACATGTTCCCTACCAGCAATGCGGAGTATACCGTAGACATTAACGGTGACATCAACTTCTCAGGAAAGATCTACCAAAATGGGGCCGTTTTCAGTGGCTGGAACTCCAACCAGTGGGGCAACTACATCAACTCGAACGCCGCATTCAGCGGCCCCTCAACCGCCACCGACGCGTTGCTAGTGTACCAGTCAAACAACCTCGCATTCTCATTGAGCAACCCCTCAGGATTGGTGTCAATGTATACATCGAACAAATTCGTCGGCATGGGTACCTCTAATCCATCGCACGAGCTAGACGTGGTGGGATCTGTGCGCGCAACTGATGGCGTCTACGTGAACAGCAACGAGTCCTTCTTCAGGGGCGTGCGATCTGACTGTGTGGCAGGAGTTGCAGGCGCTTCCGTATTCCGTGGCGACGTGTGGGCGAGTTCTACTACCTACACAACCGGTACCGGTATCCTCAACAAGGTGCAGCTGTTGGGAAGTGGTGCAATTGTCGACAACCTCGCCTTGGAGAAATCCGTCCCTGGCACTTCTAACAGGAATCTCCCGCTTGCATGGGACGAGTTTATCACCTGCGCGGGGGGTGACGTTGTTGCCCAAAACCTTTTCACCACCGGCTCCTCGATGGTCGACGGCTCATTGTCCGTCATAGGGAGACTGACAGGAAATAGTGCAGTTCTTAAGTCAGTGGTCATCAGCGGAGGACATTCCAACTTCCACACTGACGCGGGATCAATCTCATCCAACACGACCACCGTTCTTTCCGGTACATTACCGATGGCTTCTTCAAACGTTGCATTGGGGTCTGTCCTTTTCGAGGTCAATGGAGACACTGCCCTAAACAGTTCTCTTGCCTTGCGTTCTAACGCTTTTGTTGGTGGCGCTTTGTTCGTTGGCTCGAACATGAACTCGAATGCTCCTTCTCTGCCTAACGCCCTTGCCCCCGAGTTTTCTAACGTTCACCTTGACGTTCAGGGTGACGTCGTGATAGAGGACGGTCTGTTTGTGCGTCGAACTGCTGCTTTCGACGGGCGTGTGGGTGTGGGTATTCACGAGCCTGGCTACCCCGTGGACGTGCAGAGTAGTGTGGAAGGTGTTTCCATGAACTGTTCTGCGAAGGTGATCGCCTCAGAGTTCGTTGTCTTCTCAGACGCCCGTATCAAGACTGGCATTGAGGCTTATGTTGCGGACGACTTGATTGAGCGTCTGTCCGTGAAGCGATTCGAGTACGTTGACACCGTGGAGCACCCTGGTTCCATGGTCGGTTTCATCGCTCAGGAGGTCGAGAGCGTGGCTCCTGAATGCGTGAGCACGACCTCGTCTTTCGTGACAGACATTTATAGCTCCCTCCCAATTGTTTCTCGTGACGACAGGGAGTGTGTGGTCTCCATATCTAATGTGTCTCTCTCCGCTGAGACGAACGCGCGCATCGTCGATGATGCAGTGCTTAAGTGCCGTGCCCAGGGTGGCGAGACATTCTTCGTGACCGTATTGCATCGTGAGGGTGACCTGGTGACCGTTTTGTCTTCTATCGCGATGCCTGGTATTGAGGACGAGGACGTCCTCTTCGTGTTGGGAACACGTGTGGATGACTTCAAGATGGTTCGCACTGATCAGATTAACGCTATCGCCGTCGCTACATTGCAGAGCCAGAACAAGCGAATCGGCGCACTGGAGTCTGAGGTCCGCGCCCTTGTGGAGAGTCTCAAGAAGTAACATTTTCTTGGATACACTTGGTTGTTGTCCAAAAAAAGTGCATTAGGTTTATGGGTTGGGAAAAATATGAGATCCCAAAAGACATGCAACATTCGTACGGGGATATTCTCCGGGTCTATTATTTTAGCTATCGTCGTCATTGCATTACTGATTGCATTACTCTACCAGAGGATGTTAGGGGCAAGATATCGTGAGACATTCGAAGAATCCTCCTCTAACAACCAGAAGTACTTGTCTGTCGTTCATACCCAGCCTTCGCATCGTGTGTTTATCGATGACATTGAAGAGTCAATTACGACCGACGTCATGTCTGTGTTGGCCCCATTGGATGCTTATGGTCTTACGGTTGTCCGTGGTTCGAAGGGACCTGATGCGCTTCGAAAACTCGAAAAAGAACGTGGGTACACTCACGTCACATATAGCAAAATGATCGTTGCGGATGCTCTCTCCGCTTCGATATCTTTGCCTACAGGTTCACTTTTGGTCGTTACCTTGTTCGACTCTTACAGCATCTTGTTGTTATTTGCGGGCCCCTCGATGTCTTCTGCGTCATCCTCATCGACGCTCCGTGGAATTGCCGCCGAGAAGGGGTCATCATCCCTAGTTGTCCATTGTGTGGGCAAAGTTTCCGCTGGAGCTATGAGTATTCTCGAGAAGCTAATGCAACGCCAAAATAACACGAAACCTGTTGTGCCCGCAATGACACTAATTACCGCACCTAGAAATATAGATCCGACTCTGACTGCTGATACTTCATCTAAACTTCATAAATACGACGTTCTGGCAGTATGGGGGTCTCCTGAGTTCATTCGTGTGACGGTGAATGCAATGGGTAGCAACACTAGCGCTGGTGTTAGGTGTTTGCAGTACACGGACGTTGATGACACGGCTGATTTGATGGCGGTGTCTCCGTCTGTGCTCCCATCCGATGTCGATGTGAAGAACATTCTGCCTGATGCCCGTATCGGAGTAGAGCCATCGACCCGAGTGATGGCGGTGTTCAAGAGCTATACGTCCATACTCACGCCACCAAGCATCTCTACGTCTGCTTCTGAATCCGCATCGACTTCGGCGTCTGGCTCCGCATCGACGTCTGCTTCTGAATCTGCATCGACTTCGGCTTCTGGCTCTGCATCGACTTCGACTTCTGGCTCCGCATCGACGTCTGCTTCTGGCTCCGCATCGACTTCGGCTTCTGTTTCTGTATTGAGTGCTGACCCTGCTTTGTCCGCGCCTATCATCAGATCAACATTCCTGTCTCTGTATAATAGCGAGGATGGTGCCGACCACGTGGGCATGACGAACTTAACTCTTTGGCAAGAGTCTTTAAAGATTTCTCCTGCTGTGAAGGATGCGCTTGCGCATGCGAACGAGAAGCTTATGGGTGGGTCCGTGTCCCAAGAAAAAACGACCGAGACGTTTGATGTTGGTGAAGGTCGTCGTCAGCCTGATTCTATTGGAGGTTATTATGACTCAGACGACACTCCATTACTGATTGTGCCTCCTTCGAATCTCGAGATGCGTTTGGTGCGCACGGAGTTATTGTTTCACCGGGGGCGGCGTGTGGACCGTCACCGTACGTGGCTTGCTTCTGTGGGTGGCGACAGCGCCATTGTCCGTGCTGGTGACGTCGTTGTCCTAGAGCAACAGGTTGATGCGAGGAGGAATGGGTCTTACTATGTGTTGGATGTGACCTCTTCCACCTGGCTGTTGACGACACACTGGGTCTTGCGTGAGGAGAATTCAAATTCAGATTCAAATGAAAAATCGGACTCAGTTTCGGTGGTTAATGTTGACCTGCGTGCGCGGCGCGCCCAGGTTATAGTGAATAGGGGTGGGCACCGTGTTCGGTGGTGGCGCGGTTCACCATGCATAATCCGCTTGCGTTCTTCCTCCTCTGCTTCTACTTCACAGACTTTTCTGGTGGGACGCATCGATTCGTTTGACATGGTTAAGAACACCCTTGTCGTGGATATAGTATCGGCTCAGCCAACGGACCGTGTGTCCAACGAGGATGCCGTTGTGGAGGACGATATGTTCGGGTCTGGGTTCGTTTGCTCCACCACGGCGTCGTCTTCGGGTGTTTTTAATACGCGTTTTGCGTGTATGAATTCAGGTGGTGTGTGGGACAGACCGTGCACGGAAGACGAGGATTGTCCCTTTTTTCGTTTGGGTAGGGGTGGCGGCGTGCTTGGGGGGTGTCAAGTTCCGTCGGGGGGGACATGCGAGATGCCTCTAGGAGTTCAACGCGAAGGGTTTCGAAAATACAAAGGGAAGCCTGTTGACACCCCCCCATTATTTGCATTCGAAGGCTTGGCTCCGTTGAATTTTAGTTAGAATTTCTGTTCGAACTCCGCAGTGGTAAGTTTTGCGTTTAACGATCATGTATTTTATTGTTCCGTTGACTGTAGGATAATGGAGACGTCAGAGGATATTCTCCAAATTGCTATAGATCTTATTCGCCGTAGCCAGACCTACGAACCTAGGATAAATCTAGTTAAACCAGAAATCTCTGAAAAACCAGATGTCGGTCAAACTATAATTTCAAACACAAACAACGAGCCCGAAAACACAGATCCCGACGGGTTCGTGCACGTTGACGCTTCTTCGTACGCTGTAGGTACATTCAAAGGATCTCCAGAAAAGGATCAGGTTAGCAGAGATCCTCTGGATCCGGTCAGCAGAGATCCTCATGATCCTTATTATTGTGGTAGCAATCCTAGCGTATCCGGAAGTAGTCTTGTAAACACGACAGGGAGTTCGGCGTTACTTTCCATCGAGTACGCTGAATTCGCCCAAAAGTATCCGTACCTCTTCCGCATGTGCACGAACGTTCCTTCTCCAGAATCAGCAGATAACTTGATCAAGATTCTGCCTATGATGCTGCGTCAACGAGACCGTGTCATTGTTGCAGAAGGAAAAGGTGATGGTGACAATAATAATAATAGTAATAATGTTTTATCCGACCGACTTAAGTCGGCTACGGAGATGGTCATGCAGCGATTGAATGACACG
This sequence comes from Chlamydomonas sp. ICE-L, assembly GCA_013435795.1. Taxonomy (NCBI): domain Eukaryota; kingdom Viridiplantae; phylum Chlorophyta; class Chlorophyceae; order Chlamydomonadales; family Chlamydomonadaceae; genus Chlamydomonas; species Chlamydomonas sp. ICE-L. Next base: position 57,707 of record JACBWV010000699.1, read on the forward strand.
TACATTGCCCCTCTGGGTATCAAGCCCGTCAAATCGAGTAAGAAAAAGTAGGTCTCTGACTGTAATTTTCAATAATTAATGAAATTGAATAATCTCCGGACCTGTTTCTGGTTTAAGGGGATAGGGTGTCCCAAAAATAGTTACAACTTCATATGTACACGAAAAACCCATGCATTGACGTTTTTCTCACGGCAGGAGGCTTAAAAGGTTCGTACCAATACGGGTTCTTCAAGGAGTTGTACGCGATACGTCCCACTGTCCGCATCAACCGCATTTTTGGAGCGTCCGTAGGTTCTTTAAATGCAGCTCCGATATTGTTGCGACGCATGGACATTCTGGACATGTACTGGCGTAACCTTGATGGAAAACACCCATTTGATCAGATAATGGTCCCTCACTACAATCGGTTCTTAGTTCAAGGAAAAAATTATTACACTTTAAAGGATAATATTTGGCGTGTTCTTCGTAATGGAAGTATTTTCACGTCATTGCGCATCGATGAGGTAGAGAAGTTCTGGTGGAGTCTATCCAGTGAAGATATGTTCGCCCTTACGGAACGCCTAAACATTGTAGTTTACGACCGCTTAATGAACGCACCTGTGTATTGTTCCATTTCGAATGTGCATCCTGTGAAACGCTTGGAGGAGCTGTGCGTGTATTTGAATGCCTCCACAAGGTTCCCGGGGTTGGTCAGAATGCGTGGAGATCGTTTATTAGACGGCATATTCGTGGGTCGCGAGGATGTAAAACGTCACATCCGTGCAACCAGGGACCACGAGGATGACATGCTCCTTGTCCTCGACACGTGCTCGGATTTGTTAATTTCTGCTGACGATACACTCGACGGAATACTAAAATGAAACCGCCTCCTGGAGTGTACGGTACACCTTATGGTGTAACCTTATGGTGTAGCGACCCACGGGGCAGTGGAACACCATCATGTTTTTTGTAGCCCATCAACCATCACGCATCCCTGCAAAATGGAAGCGGTCTCCCTTGACCCAACAGTTCCATGCAGTGCAGCCTTGCGATTGTGAGAGCAGAGGAGCGGTCCCGGTCCGAGTAAGTGCTGGTTTCTGGAGAGAATCGCAGTCCTCGTACCTCAGGGTACCGCTTGATCGAGTTGTTGTCGACAAGAGAGGGGGCTAAGCCACCCCTCCTGTGTTTTTCTTGGATTTGTTTACGTGTGCAGTACACCCTCACCGCCAACTGGTCGCGATAAGAGACCTTTGGAGTCTCCTTCAATGGGGTGTGACCCAACAACTCGTAACCTAGACGAATCTGCCCTTCCGTGGTTATTTGGACACTTGGAATTTTGTAAACACATTCCTTCTTGGCACCGGTTTCCCAAGACATGAGAGTCGTCTTGAACTCATCTGTCACATGAACATCCTCTTTGAAGAGGCGCTTGCAGGAAGCGAACATAGATCCCGTAGGCACAGCTACCTCTCCTGGTCCGGTAGCCTTCAGAGTCGTGATTGCAGAACCATATGCTACGCGAACCCTCAGGTCAGGATGATCCAACTTCATGTTGCGCTTGATCCCTGCCCAAAATGAGTCCATAGCCTTGCGCTTGCCAATGTACCTCTGAAAGTTGTCTCGGGATTCTCTGCGAAGGAGTGCCATCCTCCACCACTCGTCGGAAAACGTATCGTAATTTTTCAAGTAAGCCGAGATATCATCTGTCCTGGATGTACTCAACGCTGCTCCATTTTCACGAAGAGACTCCCATCTAGGAATCATGTCTGAGAAACGTTTTTCTTGCTGTTTTTTCTGTTTCTTGATACCAGACTTGTGGTAAAAAGCTCCGCGTGTAAGCTTCCATGTCTTGCTTTTGTCGTCTGCCAGATACGTGACTGTAGCGATGTTGCTCCTACCAGGATCCACACCTAGAACGACGATACCCATATCGGGCAATGTCGTTTTGAGTTTATGGTCATACTGTTCTGAGACGCTCATACCTTCATCGTCACAAGACCTCTTACTTTTCTTCTTCAGATCGGATACATGAACCTGTACTGTCTTGCTGTACTGCATGCTCAATGAGACTCCGTCAGTGCAGATGCTACAATCGAACACCCACCCCGTCTTGACAGGTGGTTTCTTGAAGAAGGAACCTGCGACTGTTTTTCGGGCGTTCACGAGCGTGTCATACCTACCCTTTGCATGTCTGTACTCGTCAGTATCCTTGATATCATTAACGTCAGCATCGTACTTCTGTTGGGCCAACTTGTATGCCTCCCATTCACCAGGACCACATGATTTTTTCTTCTTAAATGCAGGCTTCAGAGGCAACATGAAGCGGTCGGGATCCTTTACATCTTTCCACTTGGAAAGCTCGACGATGTTTGGGTCTTTGGGGAACACGTGCCTGAATAGGTTCACGAGGGTCTTCATGTCAAGGCGGACATGCGCCCGTTGGACATTAAAGATGGGCATCAACCGGATTCGACGTGCACCAATAGCCTCCAACCGTGTCTGCATCCAATAATTGAACCGGACCATGGTCGGGAAGTCCATGTCTTTGCCATAGTCATCATAAAGTCGACTTCCATCTGGAACTTTCAGCCTGACTCGAACTTCACGGACATACTCCTGAACAGACTCTGGCCAAGATTCCATCTCCTGTATTTCTTGTTGGATAACCCTCATCACGTCGTACACACGGATGGTCTTCGGAGCTTCCAGTGCATTCAAAGTAGCCTTAGTGAGGCGTGTCAGACGAGGTACCAAAGGAACCCATGCGTTGTTCGACACGACAGTGCTCAATGTGTGACCGGCATAGTTCAAAACCTGGTCGAAATAGATAGGGTAGGAGTTGATGTAGTCAGGGTCATCGCTACCAAGCACCTTTCCGATTACGTCTTTCACGGATTCGTATGATATTCTACTCTCTTCATCTGGGAAGACACCGTCAACTCCGATCCTTAGCCAATCCTTCCAGTAGGTATCCTTCATATCGTACATATTAGGAATCGGCAGGTCGCCCTCCATGAGCCTCGTGACATGGAAAGTCAGCACCAGACTGGAACGCCGCAACATGCGGCTCACCACATTGACGAGCTGATCCACATGCTCCCTAAACTTACCGAATTCTTCATCGTCAAGACTCATTGCCTTCTTCAGGGCGCATTTCACGACACACATCTTTTCCACCGTCTTGTATTCTGGAGGGGGTCTGGCGATGAGACCATTGTCTTCGCATAAACGGACAATATCGTCCTTTTTGTCCTTTGATGAGTATGCTACTTCGGCCAATTTTAGTAGCTCCTTCAATTTCGCGACTGTCGGAGGTTTCGTTGCCATCTTACATAATTTATACATCACAGAACTCTTTATACAAACATCACATACGTGTTCCATACGTGGTCAAAACAACCCATAATGATTTTATCAGTGAGGTTGCTGAATGCTAAGGAAATCATATCAGACACGTGCGTCTTTGTATCGTTTGGTATATAGTTCAATCGACGAAAGTCCTTCTTCACCTTAGCGAAGCACAGCTCAATAGCATTGAATTCTGGACTGTAAGGAGGAGTGTAACAAATATTTACGGGGCTTCTGAGGACCAAGTTCTTATGGATACTGGCGTTGTCCATTATTACTACTGAATTATTGCACAAACTCAATGAGTCAATAAATGCAGCGAAGTCCGTCTTCTTCACAGATCCTTTCTTCACAACGAACTCCTTCCTACCATCTGAAAAAACTGCCATCAACAAACTATGGTGTACCCACCCACCAGTAGTTTTAACGATAACAGGTTTTCCTACAGGGGAATACCCATAATGTGGCTTGAGACGCTCACTAAACCCACATTCGTCAACTGATACTAAAATTTTCCCAGCATTGATTGTTTCCTTGTACCTACTACAAAATTCATTGACAAGTGGAACTAAGTCCCCTTTGCACTGTCCACGGAGTTTGCTCCTTTTTCTTGTAAAACCAATGAGTTTTATGAAACGATACACTGTTCTAGTTGATAATCGTACATTGTGAGTACTTTTGAAAAAAGCAACAACGCCTCTTGCGGTTGTGCATTGAGTTGACAATAAAAACGATTTTAACAAATCCTTATTCGTCTCAAAAAGGTTGCTTACAAATTCACGTCGTTTTCGATTTACACCAAAGCGTTTCCACCTCCACAGAGTAGAACGACTGATGTTCGTAAACACAGAAGTTTTTAACACACCCAAGTCAGCGACCATTCTTAACGCCAATTTTCTAACGGCGATGTCGTACATTTATTTCCATCTGATATATGTTTCATTTTACTGTTCCGCCGACTGTAGTTACTGCACTGTCACGTTCGGTCCTCGTGTTACCAAATCAAAAGTGATGTCATTTTGCGCGTCAGAGATGGACATCGATGCCCTCATTGACGAGGGTGAACGGGACGCGCGCCGTTTTGACATACTTTTATCTTGTACGACCAACCGCTTCAATGAGTGAGTGCGGTACACGGGGTGGGGAGGGCCATTGAAGCGGGGAAGAACGCGGCTAGAAAGATAATTGTCCTCAATAGGAGCTCGATGTTCCTTGCAAGTGCTGGTGAAGCGGTTCCTCCTGTGATCTTTGTCGGAAGAAAACGGACTAGAACACGTGTCCATGATGCCATGGGTAACAAAGTGACGAGTGCGAAGACGAGGCCTGCCACTAATGATATCATGATCGCTCCCCATGGCACACTCGTAGTAGTAGGAGTATTGGATTTTTGAATCTGAGGCATCTTTACCTCTTTCTGTAGATCTTGAAGAGACGCGTCAGTTGGATCATGGTTGACATGGTTCATATTTCCGGTATTAGTGGGGTAGTTGTTGACATGATCCACGCTTCCGTTATTATTAGGGTCATACGTAGCGGTTTGTTGCAACGCAACTTGTTGTTGTTGATGTTGATTCTGCATAGGTTGCATAGGTTGCATATTTTGCATAGGTATGTTGGGGGTGTACATTGGTGGTGGAGGTGTCTGCATTTTGTTGTGTTGGTTATTAATATTATTGTTGTTTGAGTTGATGAATTCGAGTGTTTCGCGGACGGTATCTTCGTCATCTTCGTCCAGGTCTGCGTCCTTCATTTTCGTAGCATGCGGGATGGGCATGAACGTCGTTGCCATCGGGTTTTGTTGTTGGTGGTGGTTGGGATGGGGTGGAGATGCGTTCAGCATTTGGATTTGAATTGGGATACAAAACGAATCGTCACGAATCAACGCATGAGAAAAAATAGGAACAACCCGGTTGTCATTGCGGATAGCGTGTGGAATACCTGCGTATCCTTTATCGTGTTTTTTGTTTTTGTAGAAGGCGCGTTGTTGTACCCGATGTGTATGCGGACCACATTGTCTATTATCATTGAAACGTACAATGCGAACATGGTGACCACCGTTGGGTATATAACGTTCAGCTTCCAGACCTTTTTTATTACGCGCATTGATCCAATGTACACGCCAACTGCGATCAATGTAGCGACAGTTTGTATCAGGGCGGTCGCTGCTTGATGTAATGGGCGTTCCTTGATGTAATTGATCTTTGATGAAAAGAGGAGCGTTGTTGCGAGTCCTGCCGTTACCACACAAACGTACACGAACAGTTGTTCTCCAATCATTTGACAACTACTTGTGTTTTTTTTGCAGTGCTCTGAGCACGAGTTTCTTTCCTCCGCCCCACACGATACCTCTTGCTCCTTGAAGAAAAGATATCGTTATGACGAGGAGACATGTCTTGAATAGGTATAACAACACGATGTATTGTTGTTGCGTTGCTAGGAACTCGCCGATTTCATTTACTTGCACGTGTTGATGTTTGCAAAACGCGTGCAGAGCCATGAATGCGATTCCTGCTATACCGGTGATTACGTAAGGAAGAATTGTCTCTGATGTTGATCCTGCTGCAATCATGTTTACAATTACTTTACAAAATCGTACATCTTACTTTATCATGTGCACATGAAGGGTCGCGCGTGATTCTCTTGGACCAGTATGTCGTTAACGCATTGTGTTGTTGTACATTTCTCGTCTATGAATACGCGTGCTAGGACTCGTCCGTACTTGTCGGACTTATTCGGAGTGCACTCTGCCCATGCGAAGTACGACGACGTACCGTCGTTGAAACGCTTCTTCAGTCTTCCTTCATCGAGGATGGGTGTTTCCGAACGGATCAAGAGTTGCGCTAGACGGTTGCGGGCATGTCGTCCTCTTACTCGATCTTCCCCGCGCATTTCCGGAGCGTCGATGCCGAATAGACGAAACCTGAACTTTGCAAAACAGGCAGACGACGCCTCTAAGTTCCCAGATGGCACCTTAGTGATAGCGGTTATTGTGTCACCGTCATACACGTCAACGACCTTTATGAGCACGCGGCCTGTGAGCGCGAAGTAATCGCAATTGTTTGACCAAAGCGATTCCATTTTGTACAAATGTTTACTTTAGTTACATTTATAAAATACTTTATACTTTACAGTCAACGAAATACTAAAATTAAACCTAATGGTGTAGAAATCCACGGGGCAGTGGAACACCAATACGATTTTGAATCAACAAATTGCAAGATGTTAACGAGAATATCGTTTTTTTTTTTAGTAATATCGTTTTTTTTTTTAGAAGGACCAGCCTCACTTAAGCGATCGCCTCTTCCCCGGTACCGTGGCCCAAAATAACACCGTGTATTGGGATGTTTCATTTTAATGTTCCACCGACTGTAAATACGGCCGATTTTTTAAAATTTCTAATCAGGATTTAGAGCCTCCTGAACGACTCTCTAGCTTGATACATCAGCACCAAGGAATCACAATTCCGCTCCATACCATGTTTCGCAGCCAGTCAAAATTGGCCGGGAGGCAGGAACGCCCATTGTATGTGATCCTATCAGTTGTGGCTGCCATGTTATGGGGTTCTTCGCATGTCATCGACAAACTCGCCCTGTCTCACATGCCTCCTATCTCCGTAACTATACTCAAATATATTGGTTGTTTATTTGTATCGTTGGTTGCATTTGCACTATTTTTTAGTAATTGTGTGAAGTCTCTCAGAAAAAATAGAGAATAATATTGGCGTTGTCCGCATCCCCTCGCGCGGTGTCGTATTGTCTTTGATATGTTCATGTTTGTGAATGCTCTCCTACTGAGCTCCGAACCCCATCTCGTCTCATCCATCGTGAGCATCGTGCCAGTATTCAGTCTGATCATTGGGTTCTTATTTATCAAAGGAGTGCGCATAAGATTAAAACAAGTGATTGCGATGATGGTCATTCTAGCAGGGGTGGTGATGCTGGCGACCTATTCCTGAGAAATTTAAAAAAGTCCGCTGGGAGGCAGGAAAATTTTAAAAAATCGCCGAGAGGTTGCAACGCCCATTTCATGTTTAAATTGCGTATAAGGATTTTCTTCTCTCAATGATAAACCCAACATGGCTCCTGTATATGCCAACCATGCGTACTCGTCCGCTCGAGCGAAGGAACTGTACATAGCCTTCTACCATGATGCCAAGACCATTTTGCGAACGATAACGAATGACGTTCCTCAGATGGCTGCGGAACTAAGCATCGTTCTCGCTTTGATGAAGGTGTTGAAGAAGGTGAATGTACGCTTGCCGTTCAAGTACTACTATGTTATGATGGAGGGTCCCTTCGGGGACCATTTGCGCACGTGTGACAGTAAATTCTTCATGGAGGACCCGCGTTTCGCTATCGATGGATACGATGCGCTGACGCAACTCATCCGCAAGCAGTTGAATCTTGTAGACAGTGAGTACGTGTACTCCATTTTTGTATCGTTATCAAATTTGTCGGCTCGGTGCACTGATATCATCGAGCATAAGAAACTCAAGTACGATAACTGGAAGCCGCGGGTAGATATGGAACAGTTGGAAGAGAACCACCAGTAGAACTACACTCAAAATATTGTTTTATTGTACACATTTTACACTCTACGGAATACTAAAATGTACCAACCCAAGGGAACACCATCATGTTTCTTTGTAGCCCATCAACAACACGCATCCCTGCAAAATGGAAGCGGTCTCCCTTGACCCAACAGTTCCATGCAGTGCAGCCTTGCGATTGTGAGAGCAGAGGAGCGGTCGTAGTGTCTCTCCACCGCCCCGTCCGTGGTCGCGACAACAGGTCTTCGGAGCCGGCAATCAAGGGGTTTCTGCATACAGTTGTTCTAAAATATTTCTGAAATGTCCCTATCTTTTTACGTTAAAAAAAGAGAATGCAAATCCGAATGACACGCCTGTGACGACTGAGATCGTCATTGCGTTAGCGCAGGATGGACACCATTTCTTTATTTTTCCCATCTTCTGGAGAGTCGGAAAGTGTAAATACCGCTGTCACTCCTGCGGCTATTACTAGAAACTTTCTGAAGACTTCGAACGTCGTCCACGAATCGTGTCCGATAGTGAGCCAACGGATATTTGTATATTTCTGATCGATTTTACCAAGGACAAAGCTGATAACGGCTACTATCCCGATCTGCAAAGCGGCTATGATTACTTTAATGTTCTTTATGTTCGTTTTGGGTAAGACGTACTTTGCGAGGGAGAACATTACATGAATAGGCAAGATCATAGCACCCACGAACCACGTTACGGCACGGATGTCTATGGGACTGGGTACAATCCATGGAATCTTACAAAAGATATTGTACACCAAAGATTGGGGTTTCGATAGAACTATGGACAATGCCATAGCCGGTGTTTGGCGTAACCGCCTGAACACAGAGGCCACATGGCACTTGTTCGTATCCAGTACGAACGATACAACGTAAATGAAGGCAGATATGCACAACACTTTAAATGAAAACCACTCTGCATCCTCCAGGATTCTCGAAACTTTTTTCTTATCATCCTTGTGGTAAACGTGGATGACTATATATAGTAGAACGATTGCAATACATAGTATCAGGATGGCATATAACTCCATGGCGTATGTGTTATTACAACGCGCCATAAGATTTAGGCAACGGCGACCGGCTTGTCTGCAGGTTGTTGGTGCTGCCCCTTAATAACGGTGAAATGGGGGTTTGATGTACCTCTGCATGTTGAAGTAGTTAAGAATCACGTCGTCTTCGATATTCAGCAGAGCCTTCAGCTTTGCGTCGGGTACGATAATGCGTCCATCATTTGGAGACTGTAACTTGTTCTCCTTGATATATAGGTTCAACCCCTGTACGACATCTTTCCTGGAGACCTGATTCTCGACCGAAAGACCCAGGAACTGTGCCATAGACTCGGACATTGAGCCTAGGGCGACCTTGCGAGGAACGGTGCTGCTTGGCGAAGCCTTCTTCTTGCGTCCGCTTGAAATAGAAGCACTGTGCACCTTGCAGATGCGCACATACTCCTTTTGCAGGATCTTTGTAATAGCGACGGCGTCCTTCATAACAATCGAGATGCTGGCGATCTTGTCGGCGAGCTCACCCAACTTAGATGTCATGACATCCACCTCAGCGACTGAGGTTGAGGTTGAGGGGGTCCTTTCCTCGAGTCACGAGGGCGCGTCAACCAATTTCCCCCAACGACACAGACCGTGCTACCTATTGGACCGATACATAGCGATAGCCTACGATGACGGCCTATGCGCACCCCTACGGTTCAACGGATGATAGTACACGAGCATTTGGAACCTCAGGAGTTGATCGCGTGTGCCTCACTGCGAATCGACCCAGCACATGCTGAATATGCAGGACGGGTGCATCGTGTGCATGCAGTGTAGATCCGTCGAATCATATTGATCGATCACGACAAACCGACATACAAGGACCCTCCCAAGGATGCCGCGTGCTTTGCCTACAAACGCATCAATCACTTGAACGAGTGGCTTAACCAGGTCAGGGGAAGGAGAAACGGAGATCCCGAGGACGTGTTCATGAACATCATCATGGAGATAAAAAAGCAGAAGATCACGAACATGGCCACATGACACCTAAACGGATCCGAGCTATACTCAGAAGATCGATAGCAACAAGTACTACGAAAACATCCGCACATAATGCACCGCCTTAACGGAATCCCCACTATCCACATGCCCCCGACCTGGAAGACAAGGTACGATGTATGTTCTGCGCCATCCAAATCCCGTTCCTTAAGTACCAGCCCACGAGAAAGAACTTCTGTCGTACTCGTATGCCTACACAAGATGATGCAGCTTCTAGAGAGGATCAGTATCTCGTGAACTCCCCCTGCTGAAGTCCAGAGAGAAACTCTACCAAAAAGACCCAGTATGGAAAAAATTTGCGAGGATGTCAGGTGGGACTTCATCCCGTCATTATGAAAACAGGACCCGACAACACCCGAAAAGTGGTATAAAGAATTCCTCGCAATACTTCATCTACCCAAACAAAAAAGAAAACGCAATGGCCACCACCACATCCAACTCCAACAGTCAAGAAAGTCACAAGATGGCAAATATCAAAAAGGGCGACATTGCCACATCATCGTCTACCACCAACCACTGTTACCTCCTGAGACCACTGTAGATGGACCATTACAACTACGGAGACCG